>JAECUM010029225.1:0-25006 GCA_016617855.1 Megalonaias nervosa | reverse complement strand
GTTCAACATTAGCTTTACAACGGCGATTCCAGCGAAGGAAATAGCACTAGCACAATTACGAGTGTATCATAGTTGGCCAAATATTAGATCAAAGTGATTCGGTGGGTTGCAGCAAATAATTCATTAGTGTTTTCATACAAAATTAAACCCGATGGAACCCCTGATTGGCAAGTTATGAGTATACCTCCAGGCAGTTATCAGATGGAACAAATCAACGATGAATTCCAGCATAGAATCAAATGTATCACAGGAAAAGAATCCAAGATCACTATCACGGTTCATGAGCCAATGTTATCAGCCGCGATAGAAATATCAACGCCTGACTATAGCGTCGATATATATCAGTCGTCGATACGAATTGTGTTAGGATGGCCAGAAGTGCAACCACCAGCACCTGAACCGATACCACAGCCTGAACGCGACCATTATTTTTCAAATAAACGAATATTTTTGAAACTATCACAGTATCGAAAAAAAAATTCCATGGTCGTATATAAGTGCACAGGTAAACGATGAAAAACTTTATTTTATTGCTTGTGATAGTTCAAGGCTTCTTAAGATAGCAAGAACTCTATATATTTATGACAACGATAGAAATCCGATCGTCGACGAAAAACTCATTAAAGATTTTTCCAACGCGTTTAAATCTGAACACCAACGGGTGCTCGGTGATCCACTAAGTTTATTTTCCAGTATAGCACAATACTACAACAACGATACGCATCAACAGATCATTGCAACGATACAACTTCTAAACCAGGTTGCATCCGACCTCGAGTTTGTCAATCTGGTTCTCGTCGAAACAGTGATTACTAGCAATGAAAATATTGATAGTAGAGCTCTCCACACAATGGCGCTTAAACAATTATTTGCAACACATTATAAAGTAACCGAGGCAGATATAAAACTGCCAAGATCTGTATTACTTAATTACGAAGATTTGGTAAAAGCTTTCATCGATGCCATCGATGAATATTTTCCAGCAATATTAGAATCATGGAGAAAAATATCACTGCTGGCAGACATCCTCAAGCACAACAATGATCCATACGGTGGAGGTCGTCGTATTTCACCCGTGTTACGTATCGGCTCGTTTAAAGTAACACAAAGAAAAGAGTGACTACAACAAGCTTTGTAAATTTTAACAAAAATAATTTATTTCCCTAGAAAACACGGTGAAAAGGTAAATATATGAAACAAGACTTACGATTTACTACGAAGATCCAAAAATTTGTCCTAATATTGTGAAAATACATAAGTCCTGTGACTAAACAGTTCTGAATTGACGTAGTCTGAATCTCAATTCCGTTCCAAGATGGCGAATGATGATGTCAGACGAAGGTCAAACACAAATGTCCAGAATTTTCACTGTGAATCACAATTTGTATTGTTCTGTTCCAATTTAGAAATAATTTCAGCAAATGTCTTTGTCCAAAAGCCAGTTGTGTAGTTCTCCAGGGAAAATAATTATTCTTTAAAAGGTAGATGAAGTACAGCTATCATCAATAACAAAACACATGTTGTTCTTCATACGTACGAATGAACAACTCTTTCCAGCACAGGAATACCTTCTTAAGGTATTAGAAAATCTATAAGATGTTATGGTGTGACTCTCTAAGATGTTAAAATATAACTCTCCAATATGACTCTAGACTAGTTCGCAGGTACCTGAGTATTTTAAAGCAAACTAATACGTCATTTCATGTACAAGCACGAAGAAATCATGCGATTTCGAAATATCGCCAACGTAGTATAGAATGTCAACAAGTATTATTAGAAATGACCGTGGTCATAGCCAATCATTTACATAGCTATTTCCGACTGTTTACTTAATATGACAAAACCGTCATGCAAAAATCGTGCTTACGCGAGTCACATCTACGTTTTAAATAAACACGATGTTTCTAACAAAATATCAGACCCTGCGAACATAATCATCATCATAATAATAATTATATTTAATGATATAAAAATGAAATAAAAATGAAATAAAAAGAATTAGAAAGAATTTAAATTTTAACACATGTAATTCAACTACAGGGTCGTAACACCCGGTGTTGTCAATATTGCAACCACGATCGCAGTCAATCTTGTATGTAATGCAATCGATGGAAGCTATCAAGTAGATCTTGAAATATCCAGTCAGGTACAGCAGGGATACATTTTATACACATTCACTCCTCACGCTCCACCCGGAGTTTTGATTGTGTTAGAACCTGTTAATCCGGTTTATCTACTATATCATAATCCGCTATTGTCACGGACACATTTCAAACTTTCTGACTAGCGCAGATACCTGCTTGATTTGCGAGAAGAATTTTAAATATAAATTTGTATGTGAGATCGTAAGATCTTCACGTTCGTAAGTTCGTTTGTAAAACGACGACATCGTCATCGTAGATCTTCAAAATCATTATTTTGTAAAATAAAAAACAAATTCTGTCAAACAATAGTTTCTGTGGTATTACATATGTACCAACACGCAAGAGTTTATGTATACAGCAAAGAGGTACTCGAAAGTGCCGTCACAACAATCTTGAAACTTCCGCACACAGAAAAGTTTAGTGTTAATATACTTATTGATGATTATGGCGATGAAGAATTTTTGTTAACGCAGGAACAGTTAAATGAGCTTCAGCGAGAACATATTATTACGATTGTGTGCGATAGAGATCAAATTCTGAATTATGCACATTCTTGCCTTAAATTTGATAAGCTTAAAAAATATTCTGGTTCAAAACAAAATAATAAATACTTTTTTTTTTACCATAGTCAGAAACGAATTATTCCCCTTATTTCCCACTTCCACTTTGTTTAGCTGTTACCAGTGACGTTGTCACCGCTTTCACTTTCACAATCCGTTTCAACTTTCACCAGTGACACTGTCACCGTGTTTAGCTGTTACCAGTTACGTTGTCACCGCTTTCTCTTTCACCAGTGACTTTGTCACCATGTTAACAATTGGACATAATCTTTCTCAACTGTCTTACACGCGCATTCACAATCTTTTTTGTTTCGTATTCGTGTGACAACTTAAGATCTTTTTTTTCAATCGCGTGTGCGAGTGAAACAAATTGTTCAACTTGTGTGTCATCGACGCAAGCTAACGACTGTCATTGACTGTTGGAGTAATTTTATAACCTGTATTATGCTGGTAATGTATATCTACCTTTGAATTTTCGATCCTGCAGTGATCTAAAATCACAAATGATTTTTTCAGTATCAAGTTGATCACAAATTTGTATACCATCACTATTTAATTTTTGAATTGCATAAATAATCACATTAATATTTTTGTAATTCATTATATAATAATTATTTATTTAAAATAAAAAATATTTGCATTCCTCGAATCAGGAATGTATTTACAGTATATCTAAGAACGACACAACACATAATCTTAAGTAACTTAATTTTAAGGACTTCACATACATGTAATTCTGGCACCCCTAATTGCGGGAATGCAATACACCTCCACTTTGACTCACTTACAATGCCAAAGTTCTCATTGGGCAATCTTTGTTAGAACAGTGCCGCTGCTTCATGAGATTTCATCCTCAGAGATTCTTACTTACAGTGAAGTTATCTCTGTATTTACATATTTACATATATTTACATATATACATGTTTATTTACATATTTACATATATACATTACATGTACACATATATACATACACACACAACTACCAGGGCCTTCTCTACATTCAACAGATTTCTGTACACCCTCCCACGATCAACCAATGAGAATGCAAAATAGCACCCACCACGTGGTGACATGGTTGGAAGGTGTACACGTCTGTTGAATATCGAGCATTGGGAGGACCCTCACTTGTAACTGGAGCTCTATTTCCTTATATAGTAAAGCATATTTATATTTTGATCCAGAAATAACTTACACAGAGGGCGTGGCTTATTTTTTTCCGTTTTTCTTAACTATTATCCCTGACAAAGTCGGGAAGGGGTAAGGAACCTGACAAGGTCAGAAAAACAAGGATAATGTTGTTGTTTTTTTTATTTAACAAAATACAAAAAAAAAAAAAGACAACCAAAAAAAATAATTCATTAATAAGTAAAGGTTGTTTATAAAATACAAGCGAGGTCACTCTTTAATCTATCTACATATCCTTGACAGAGTTATTTCCCTTCATTGTAAAACTACGTCTGTCCCTGACACAGTCAGGAGATATTGAAATAGTATTCGTTGTTTGTATTTCTTTGAAAACGCCGATTTGGTTATATTATTTGCAACATATTGTACCGAAGATGGGGAAGAAAAAAAAAAAAAAAAAAAATTAATTCATTTAAAAGCGAATACTATTGTAAAATACAAGCGAGGTTACTCTTTAATCTCTCTACGTATCCTTGATAGGGTTATTTCCCTTGACTTGTCAAGAACGTTAAAATTCAAAACTATTTTTCTGTTTTCAAAAATTCTCTGAGCTTAACACTTAACTCACAACAAATAACAATATTTTCTTGTTCTACCTCTCAATTTTTATCACGAAGTTCAAAACTATTTTCTTGTTCAAGAGTGGCGGCATACTTATATATTATGCTTTGTTTGTATTTCTTTGAAAATGCTGATCTGTATATTTTATCTGCGACATATTGTACCGAAGATGGGAAAATATTAAAATATTTGGCAGCTGAATATATCAACGGAAATTCTATTTCTTCCCATGTCTCTAAATTCTCAGATATAACCGGTCTTGAATTTTCTTATTTTTTTATTGCCAGTACCACCAAATTTACAATTCTGACTCTGTGTAATAGCCTGCAAATTATCCAAAGAATTATGTTTTGGATCTGAATCAATATGATCAATCACAAGACCTTTTTCGATCAGTCCATGAAAACATTCATAAACAAACCTGTGACAGAAATACCTTTTTCCCAATAGTAAATCAAAGATAACCAGCATTATCAACTGAACCGACTGGTGTTTTTAGTTTACAATTTCTGACAACACCATCACGAGATGCCTCATAATTTATAATAATAGGATGTGTTACAAATTCTCCTTGCTCCATTTATATAGTAAATATTATTTGTCTAAATTGTAATTTTATTACTAGAAAAATGTGTGAGATGCTAGCGTGAAAATCTAACGAGATAATCCTCAGCAGTTTGTTTTTTTTATTGGAGATTCATTATTTTTTTTATCATAATACAATTTCAAAGCTCTGTATTTTCTGCCTCCACAGTCTACACACAACTGCAATTTTCCCCGGACTCCTTTGTTACATTTTTAACATGGTTTCGGTCCTTGATTTTCTCGCCGCACACTTTGTAGATGATAACCACAGAAATCTGTTACACATGCCTTATTACAAGGAGTTGTAGATCCAATCAACAACCACTTGCAGTTATTTTTTGCTTGAATCATTGTACATTATGTATGAAAGTTTAATTTAAATATATATTTGCTTTAGTTATAACATGGAAGAATTTACAAGATTATCTGCAATTAAACCTTCCCAAGGGAGATTTGATCTTGACAGAATAATCCCTGACTTGCCGAGGCGAGTTTTGGCAAATAAAACTCTAATCAATAGTATCCGTGAAGCTAAGAAAGAATTTCGCAACGATGGCGCAATTCATATGTGGTCAACATTCAGAATTAGGCAAGACGCTGATGCTACAATGAATGACCAACGAGCAAGAACAATTATTGACTATCTCGACGAACAAAGATACCTTTTTTAGAATAAAATTTATCCTGGCAACAGACGTCACTGTGGTAGACGACACAGGGATGTGGATTATCCGTGACAAACGTGATCCTGTTCGAGAATCACACGAAGCTGGAGATGTTGTATCCTTAAGTAAAAATTCCAAACCAGAATGTTGACTGGTGTTGACAAACCATATTATGAACGAGCATATCCTGTGATGGCATTTGTTTACGCGATATATCCTTTGAATGATAAACCTAGCGCTGATTATCTCAAACCGATGCAACTTTTGACGCTGAACGAGTTACAGAACATTTTACAAACGCTATACATGGTAATGGTTTAACGGATTTACATCGTAAAAAAATAAATGAGTGGACTGAGCGTGTCAAGGAACACAGAGCTACGATCAACTATGTTGCATCGCTGGAAAGGAAATTAAAATCTCCGATAAGGGTGAAAACAATAACCGGTGAGATTTTGTACGAATCAAAATATAAACCAATCACGCGTGGTCAACTGATGTAACAATATTTACACGAGATAGAACTGTTCAATTTTATAGCGGTGATATATTTGATTTTATAAATAAATTAGTAAGAGTGACCCTGTATCCGTTTGGTTGTTTCAAAGATCCGAATGTGAAAATTATGATCAGTTTGTATGACCTAATGGAGATATTTATCGTGCAGAATCTCTCCACTCGGAAATGAAAAATCTTGCGTTGAAACATACCGATGATGCTGAACAATTACTCGGTAATTGTTTTACCGTTCCATCAGTTGCTGCTCAATTTTTTCAGGAGAAAAATTCCTGGAAACCGACAAGGCTAGAATTTCTTGTCGATGTCCAACACAGTTGTGTGCACGGATACAGCAGGTTGTAGAATACTAAATACGATTATAAGGATGTTATCTCCGTTGATATGGTTACATGTTATCCTGGAAGTTTTCTTGGCATGGGAGAATGTGCTGAATATTTTAAGCGATTTGGTCATCCAACACACAAGATGACCAGAGTTGCAACAAATGGACATTTACCAGATTTCCATTTAACTGGATTTGCACGTATTGGATCATTTGAGTTTACGAAAAATCTCCATCTCATTGTTTATGTTTGGTTTGGTCGTCATTTTAGCGAACGCTGCTGGATTCCAACAGTGCTATTACAATATATGCTTGATGCTGAAATTTTAGTGTTGTTAGTTGTAAGTGAAGCAATAATATCGTATCGTCTACAGAAATAAGTCTGGTTACCAAAATCACCTCCTGTAATTGAAAGATCTGTTCTTGACAAAATCTTTGAGCGTAATCCCGATGAAATTGAATATGAAATAAACTTGCAAAGGATCTTGGCAGATAAATAATTCATAAATTTATTCAGGGTGGTTCATGTGATCATAAACAACACTGCACAAGATTAATCATCGACGATGCCAAACTCAATTTTATAATTACTGATACAACAGAGAAAGGCACATTTATAAGCCGGAACAATGTTTATTTGTCGGACGGAACTAAATTAGGTACAATTGTGAGGTAAATTGATGGCGATTCACCAGTTTGCTCATTTAAGATCTTCGATGCCTGCGTATGTTTCGATAAATCTATTATCGATGATAAACAAATTTCCTGATACAGCGATTAGTGTTGTCATAGATTCATTTTATACAAATAAAAATCACATAGATTTGTTAAAGATTGGTACCGATGCATCATGAGACGAATGGAGAATAAAGCGGGAAAAGATACTTAGTTATTCTGAATCAGCCGACGTTGAATCTAAGGATGTATACCACAAGAATAATCAAATATCAGCGTTGTCATCAGCACCATCGGTATATGATCCAGTATCCAGACATAAAACAGCTTGTCTTAGTGGGTGCGGTGGTTCTGGTTAAACAACATGTGCGATTGAATTATTTCTAAACAGTTGTTCAGAAATGGTTGTATTAACTCCAATTCATCGGCTCGCCAGAGAAATGAGCGAACATGGAGATAAATCTCAAACTGATCACAGTTTCTTTAGATGGAAAGGAGATGCATGGACTCCTGAACGAATGGGTGAAAAGTACATCCCTAAGATCATTATTTGGGATGAAATATGCACAGTGTCTTTAGATGTATTTGTTGGATCATCTCCTCATGAATGGCTAAAAACGTTTGTAGATTATTATGAGGAAATAACTAATGATTACCGAACGCTTGATGATTCATTAGAAGAGTTTAAGAAATTAATCAGACTGCAGCCTGA
Organism: Megalonaias nervosa; assembly: GCA_016617855.1. Lineage (NCBI taxonomy): Eukaryota > Metazoa > Mollusca > Bivalvia > Unionida > Unionidae > Megalonaias > Megalonaias nervosa. The sequence goes on along the minus strand of JAECUM010029225.1, from coordinate 17,076 downwards.
TAAAATGCAATGTGAAATAATTCGTGAAGTAATTCCAGAAACTCCTATGAATGATTTTTGGAATTTATGGAGTCCTGCTGATTTGATAGTTGCAAGTAGAAAGATAGTCGTGACTCACTTCAGCAGCAATTATTTCTGTTACATGAAGAAAAATTTTCAGATCTACTTGTACCATTGTGTTATCGCCCAGCAGATACACAACGGCAAAATATCGATGTTGAAATTCTGGGGCACCCGACGGAGTCAGGACAGGAAAAACAAAATCTTGTACTTAATGATATTATTTTGGTTCCTGTTGATGTTGTTGAGAGCGCGCTAACGATGGATAAATCTCCATGGACGCTAGGATATGCTATAACAATTCATTCGTCGCAAGGATTAACTATCTCAGATACAAAAATTTGGATTGCTGATGATCGTATTGAATGGTCAAATTTAGTTTATCTGGTTGTGTCTCGAGTCAGAAGAATATCTCAGCTGCAGAGGGTTATCTCAGACTTCACAGTAAATTATAATCAAATTACCGGCAATGGCGATGATGTAGTAAGAAAAAAATTAGCTAGTTATCAGCAACGTGACCAAAAAAAGCGTGACTTTGATCTCGATGCTGAATTTATCATGACACTGAAACAATGGCAGAATAATCATTGTGCGAGCTGTAGCATAGTAATGTTATGGCAGTATTCAAATAATAATCCAAAACAATTCACCGTGGATAGAATTAAAAGTAGTCTCGGTCACACACGCGAAAATGTAATGCTGACCTGTCTTGAGTGTAATCGATGTCGAGGAACCAGTTCACAAAAGTGAAGGCTATGGTAATTGTGTATCTTCAGGAATTACTTGTAATTGTTCACGTACAAATCTACGTTGAGAAGCAGCTGAATCTAGTCTGTAGATTGCAGGTCTACCCGTGGATCTTACCACGCTGGAAATTTTATGTGTTGTTACACTCAAGATTGGGTCTGTTGCTCTTATTTACCGACTTCAAGTTCACCAGGTTCATATAAATATCTGAGTTGCATTACCTAGTACTGGCTGTTTTGAGAGTCATGTCGTTGTATTGGTATATTTTTTGTGATTGCATTGGCAGGTTTCATAGAAGTTCCATGAGTAATTTCATTAATTAACGGCGTTATCACACTTGGTAGTCTTGCAACCCATTCATGAGATCTCATGTCTTTTTGAACTTTGTTCGGGGATATTTCCTGCGCATATTGATATCCAAACAATCGCTCAGCAAGTGTTTGATTAAATCGTTCAACGATTACCTGATCGCGATGAATTGCAGTGTGTCCGCGTCTGATTTTGAAGTTATGTTGTTTCATTATCGACGTTACTGCACTAAGAAATTATTTGCCAGGATCAACCTGTAGCAACTGTGGCCATCGCAAGGGTCCTCGTTGATAAATTCATTCAAACGCAGATGCACTTCAGCTGCTGTATTAGTTTATAGCGGCTCTGCTTCCTTATATCTACTTGCATCGGTAACAACAGTCAACGCATATTTGTATGTGCGTAATTGACGTCTACCAGGTTAATAGTATCATGCTGTAAAAACAAAATGTCTGCCTGATGAACCTCATTGGAAGTGCTGACATCAAAATGTGCGTACTGAATTTTTTAGATGGCAGTAGATAAATTTGCTATACTGCCTGTCGTGCTAACCAATCTGCAGCAACAGAACGTGCAACACCTGCCGCATCAGCAAATTTACAAATCGATGCTCTACCCCTCAAATATCCTCTTGGGCTATAATAAATCGATTCCATTATTATAATAATCGGCCGACTAATTACCGCCCCTAGCACTAGTTTACCTTTCATCGCAGATATTATTAGGAAGCTAGCAAGTTTTTCTCTGAGAGATCAAATTTTTATGGAATTTAACGAGTGAATCAACTTCACATTCGCTATAAGTCGTTGTTGTAAATCTTTATTTTTATACACAACATCATGAACATGGCATGCTTGATCAATCGCATTTATTGGATACTCTCCAGGTTTTGGTTGATCTTTCTCATCAAGTCGGATATCAAGTCGAGCTCCAGGACCACAATAATTATATCTAGGAAGTTGCCTTTTGCCAGGATACTTAGCCCATGGAGCTCCTGGTAATTTTCCCATTGAAGCAGCGATATCTCCACCTGTTTTATTAGAGATAAATTTGTATTTTTTTGTACCACATTTTATATACCTGCCTTTAAGTGCACGCTTTTTATTCCTCGTCGTTATTGTTGTTAATCCACTAGTGGGGGTGGGGGCTCTGCATCAAACACAATATAAATTCATATTACTTATTATATTTGTACAACATGGATATCATTGATTTCTCAGCGACACGAAAGCAAGAGCCAGTCAAGCATCATCCAGCGCTACCGAATTCTATTAGAGCAATTATCATAGGTCCATCTTGGTCTGGTATGACACAATTGTTGCTTAACCTGATAATGAGATGGCTCAAGTGGCATAAGTTGTATTTAGTGGCACCATCTGTAGATGATCAGTGATGCTACAATGTGCTTAAAGATTTTAATGAAAACGCGAAATTGTTGGACAAGGACGGAAATTATATTATTGACTTTATCACCAATATTAATGATGCTCCATCTGTGGATGATCTTGATGGATGTATTAATAATCTTGTAGTATACAATGATGTGATGCTTGACAAACAATCAAATCCAGCTCAGACATTTCTCGATGCAGGCACAAAAACACCAATATTATATATATATATATATATATATATATATTACTCAGCGATATACGCAAATACCTAAAGTGATCAGAGATAACTGCAATCTTTTGATTGTCTTTAATGGAGTCGATGCACATACTCTGCGAAACATTCATCAGACTTGTTATTCAGGGGACATGGACATGGAATTTCTTCTCATGCGCTCAAGCGATTCCTCGTGGATTTATCACGATAAATTTACATGATTCTCAGTCGCGATATCATGTAGGTCTCGATAAAAGTTTTGGTTGAGAGACCAATTACATTTTTTACACCCTTGCCTCTGTCAAATCACACACGGTGACGACCCAGGTAAATATATTTGACACACAAAAAAAATAAACTGATCAGAAGTCTCAGTGACGCTTGTATTTTTTCACCCATCATAGGAAGCTTTATTTTGGTCTGAAATTTTGGTCTGTCTACCATCGCTACTTTAGCATTATTGACGCTTGTATTTTTCACCCGTTGTATTAAGCTTTATTTTGGTCTGAAAATCTGATCTGTTCAACCCCACACACCCCACACCCCGTAGAGGTCTTGGTTTAGCATAGATGCTTGTATTTTCATTTTCGCAGAAAGCTTTATTTTCGCGAAATAATGCTCCTAAAATGGTCTGTTCACCCTCTCTGCTGCTACTGTAAACTGTATACACACAATCCACAGTAAAACTCTCATATGTATCCATCTACTGTAAACTGTATATACATAATCCACAGTTGAAACTCTCATCTATATCCATCTACTGTAAATTGTACACATATAATCCACCGTAGAACTCTTATATGTATCCCTCTGCTGTAATTTATACACGTATAATCCTCAGTAGAAACTCTCATCTATATCCATCTACTGTAAATTGTACACATATAATCCACAGAAAAACTCTCATATGTATACCTCTGCTGTAATTTATACACATATAATCAACAGTAGAAACTCTCATATGTATCCCTCTACTGTTAATTGTACATATAATCCACAGTAGAAACTCTTGTATGTAAACATCTACTGTAAACTGTATACATATAATCCATGGTAGAAACTCTCATAAGTATCCATCTTCTGTAAATTGTACACATATAATCCACAGTAGAAACTCTCATCTATATCCATCTACTGCAAATTGTACACATATAATCCACAGTAGAAACTCTCATGTGTATCCATCTACATGTACTGTAAATTGTACATATATAATCCACAGTAAAAACTCTCATCTGTATCCATCTACTGTAAATTGTACACAAACAATCCATAGTAGCAACTCTTGCATGTAAACATCTACTGTAAACTGTACACATATAATCCACAGTAGAAACTCTCATCTATATCCATCTGCTGTAAATTGTACACATATAATCCACAGCAGAAACTCTCATATGTATCCCTCTACTGTAAATTGTATACATAGGATCAACAGCAAAAACTCTCACATGTCCATCTACTGTAAATTGTACACATATAATCAACAGCAGAAACTCATCTATATCCATCTACTGTAAATTGTACACATAACCCACAGAAGAAACTCTTAACTGTATCTCTACTGTAAACTGTACACATATAATCCACAGTAGAAACTCTTACATGTAAACATCTACTGTAAACTGTACACATATAATCCACAGTAGAAACTCGCATTTGTATCCATCTAATGTAAATTGTATATGTATAATCCATGGTAGTAACTCTCATCTGTATCCAGCTTCTGTTAATTGCACACATCTAATCCACAGTAGAAACTCTTGTATGTAAACATCTACTTATACTCTGCATATAAAAATCCTAACTCACATATGTAACCATGTACTAAAACTGTACACATATAATCCGCAGTTAAAGCACTCATCTATATTCCTATACCCTATCCTGTTCACATATAATCCACAGAAGTGCTCACCTGTACCCATATGTTGTAAATTGTACACATATGATCAACAGTAGAAGCTCTCATTTGTCTCCAAATATTGTACTGCTCTAATATATGCTGGAAAATTCTCATCAGAATTTCTCATAATTCTATGTGGTAAATTACTAAAAAGTTCTCTGTTGAATTATAGTTATTGTAATTAGCATGCCACCCATAGCAGTGTGTCTGTGGTTGGTGCCAGTAGATGCAAGTCTCAATACAGTTCTGAACCTCACACGGCCTATGCAGCACAGCATATGCATTACACTAGCCAGCATGTACAGTACAGTATATGCATGACACCATCTTGTTAATATTTATGTTTCAATTTTCTTTGGCAAATGAAGCTCGAGATTTACAAGTCTGTAAGTTAGAAGTTGTGTAAAGGAGTCTAGACTTGCATCCAACTTTTTGGACAACAGATTACAGTCACGTGAAGTAAAATGAAAACCTTAAAATCACCAGTGCTCTACATGTGCAAGCAAAACCACAATAGGCAAAATGTACACATGTTCTTCTTTAGAAAACATCCTTGCACACAGACAAGAGAAAATTTTGGTTCTCATTTCTTGTTCTTTCATCTGATGATTTTAACTGAATGTGTTAGAAAATCAGACTGATAGGTGACCATGCATGTTGAACATAACCAAAAAGAATCAATATTCATTTGCCATGAAAAGAGGTCTTGCCAATGTTAGAATAAAAGTCAAACACTAAGTTGTGAAAGTTATTTGGTCTGAATTATGACTTTACACATGTAGCAGGATCATATATTTTATAATTTTATATATTCATATTTTAATTAGGCAGAAGTGGGTATTTTATTATTTTATGTAATTAATGTTCATTTATGAGCGAAATAAAGTCATCGGTTGCAATTATTGTGTTATTCTCGTTTTACACATATTTAGCCAATTAGGCAACCTGTTCGAGTTCTGTTCACTCTGAGCAATGAAGCTACCCTGATTACTGTTAATGCTGAGTTGTTCTATTATATAACAAGTGGTATGTAACTTTCCAATTGGTTAGTTTGTTATTTGTCTGTATAAACAACATAGCATGAACAGCATATTAGTGGTAGTCATTCCATTAGAGCTTCTAAAGTGTGCTGGTCATGGGATTGCAGTAAGAAAAATGCTTGATAATATAAATAATATAGATATAGTACTTATAGACCAAGAGAAAGCATTTGACGGGACTGAACTTAATTATATAATAAGAATACGACAAAAATTTGGATTTGGGAATACTTTTAAAAAATGGATACAAACATTTTATACCAACATACAGTCTATAGTCCAGGTAAATGGAGCCAAAACCAAACCATTTCCAGTCAAAAGATCAGTAAGGCAGGGATGCCCCCTTTCTATGATCTTATATATTATAGGAATAGAAGTACTCAGACTAGCCATCCAAAACGATGAAAACATAAAAGGTATAAAAATCCCAAATGTGAAGGAAGAATGCAAAACCTTCCAACACAAAGATGACTGCTCACATTTCATAACCACAAAACAATCATACAAATATTTAATTGACCAATATAAACTATTCAGAATAGCCTCTGGAGCACAGATTAATCATAGCAAAACAGAAATACTCTTGATTGGGAATTGGAGGGGGAATCACCCAGGACTACCTCCAGAAATGATTAAAAAGCAGGTTAGAGTCCTAGGAGTCCACCTAGGAGAAAACAGTAAAGACTTAAATTTCCAGCAAATTATTAATAAACTAGACAAACATATAAAAATATGGAACAGTTATCAGCTAAACCTACTAGAAAAAATCCACATAGCAAAATCTTTTTTATTTAACTCAATTTGGCATGAATTTGATGTCACTGATTTTGAAATTGAATACTTGAATAAAATAGAAAGTAAAATAATAAACTACTTATGGAATGGAAAGATATGTAAATTACCTAAATATTCCCTACAAAAAAAACAAACAAAAAAAAAAACATGGAGGAGTAGGACTACCCAATTTAAGAATCAAACAAGTAATAAATTACATAGATAGAATTAAAAATCTGAACTTGAACCCAGAATACTATTGGCAAGGACTATACCTATACTGTAACTCAACAAATGTATTCTCTGTGATATTACTACCTTTCAGTAAAGGCTCAACAAGTTCTTGGTCAAATATTCACTGGATTTGTGCATGACAGAACTGTCATCAAGGGAAGTATCAAAATGGTGAAGCACCAGGTGTGGCATCTTCCTTCGGCTTAACCCTGGGATTGCCTTTCCAGTTGAAGAGGTAGCATAGAGGTGGATGATGATATCACGCTGTAGAATGGGGTCCAAAGATGCATCATACCAGGATCGGACACAAGAGCAGCCTCCTTCCTGTCTGATACTGACAGGAAACGCATAATGTGGGCTACTACCTAAAAGAAGACAAAGAAAGATTTTTCTATTAAAAAAAACTTCGGAAAATATTTTGGTCTCTAAATGTATTGCTTATAATAATGATAAAGGTTATGTGGAGGTAAATCTGAACTGGCTTCAGGTTATCTTTTTGTTCCTGCCATGAAGATTTATACATAAATGAAAATAATATTCAACTGACAAGTTGTCTACAAGAGCCTAGTCTCAACTTAAGACAGTTATGAATGCCACCATCCAGTTTTAATATCTTCTTATAAGGAAAGGTTAAATTCCTGATGACATTTAATTACCAAGTAATCATGTCAAATTACACCTCTAAGATAATGTAGATTATATAGATCTCTATATGCACATCCAGCACATCATGGACTCACACATGTTAGTCCTGGACTACCAGTATTCTAAGTTTATCTTGTGGACCTTCTATGGATTAGCCCTAAATCCTCAAAGGTTAAACCTGGACCACCCATGTTCTAAGGTTATGTATCTTGTGGACCTTCCATTGCTTAGCCCTGAACCCTTAGTTTTCAGGAACTGAATCCAGTTTAAGTACATCTTCAATCAAATGTTCATACATTCACAGACATAAAATCCCTGCACTTCAAGCATGTTCTTCTCAAGTTTTTCGTATGGCAAACAGCATGCATAGCCCCTCTCTCAAAACAGGTTTTGAGCAATGAAACAGTAACAATGTATAGGGCTTCATAAATAATAAGAAAGGTCTTCTTTTATAATTCCCTTTTCAAAAATGTTTCAAGAAATTTCCAAGAAAAAGGCCAATAATCCCCCCCTCCTCAGATTAAACCTTTGTTGTTCTTGTGAGCTTAATTCCATTTTTCAGCGCACGATAGGCTATACACACAAAAACCTTGTAAAACACCATTAAGAACCAACAACCCACAGGAAGCTACTGACAAGCTTTCTCACACACCCACACTGGCTGTGCTCAACAGAGGAGAGATGGCAGTGATCTGTAAAGGTGAGAGCTTTAGACCAGTCTGCCACCAGGGGCCCTGTTAAACCTTTGCATTCATGCACAGAAACCACATATCTAGTGCCCAAAGTTTCAATACAAATTCTCATATAATCTCATTTTTCAAAGAAATGGACTTCAAGAATGAAAGTAAATTTCCCACAAAATGGGTCAGAGCAAATAGGTAAAACCTTGTTGTACCTCTACACCAAGCACATATCAAGCATACAAAGTTTTCATAAAATCCTCCAAACAGTGTAATATGAGAAGTGATTAGTAAATCAATTACCAAAACCCCCTTTATTTGATAATTGTTTAAAATATCTACCAAAAACTGAGCCAGAGAAAGAGTAAATGTTTTGCATCTTTACAAATCACACATCTTGTCTACAAGGATTCAATAAAATCCTCTAAAAAGTCCACAGCAGGGTGAAGTGATAAGGAACTGAACAAACAATTAGGGACCCCAGGTGGCCAAGTAATCTCATGGGCTTAATTTCCTGTACTGATTTGTTGTTTTATGGCATAGCAACAAATGTAGGTTGTCCCTGTAGCCAGACAGGGCTGATGTGATGACAGGATTCAAATGATCCAGTCCAGCATGCTAACCAATCAGTCACTGTGGCTCCACACTATGCTATAGGCATCAATGAACTGAAATCCCTCAAGGCCAAGAATGGGCAAGAAAAAAGTAAAACCTAAATGTGCACTAACACCACCACAACCTTTGCTGCAAGATTTCAACAAAATCCTTCCACCAATGTATAAGGATAACTCCCCACTATTTAAATACAAATTTTTACAGAAATTTCTCTAAAAATGGGTTAGAGGAAAAAAGTAAATTATTACTGCATGGCTACACGAACCACATACCATGATTACAAATTTTCAACAAATTCATTCAGCTGGTGTGGGGGAAGCTACGACAAGATGCATTCTCAGAATATTTCCCAATGAAATAATATGTCAAGAAATTTCTCCTGAAACAAGCAAAAGGAAAACATACAAAACTTACTGCACATATGTTCAAACAATAATTTGTATGTAGTCTAAAAAGTTTCATTAAAGTTAGCTAAGTGGTGTGGGAGAAGAGTAAAGTAGAGTCCAACTGCAAACTGCAGAGATCTGCCTGTACATCTGGGTCTCTGCAGTTTATTATAAGTAATCAATAGAACATAGACCCTGGTCTGCAGGCGCATTATACTATGGCAGATCAGGGTCTATACTGTTTGCAGTTTGACTTAACTTATAAACGAGTATAGATGGTAATAAGGGGTTATACCATAACTGGTAAGAATGGTTAATCAAGCCAAAAGAAATAATGCATTTTCATATGCAACAAGAGTTCTGCAAATAGCACAATAACCCCAACCAACAAAACCACAAGACTTGTAACATGAATGTCCTGCAGAATACCCTGATTTCAGATATAGTTACAAATCCAGGTGAATCTTCAACCATTTGTGATTTTATTAATGTATCTCAAATTTCTGAATTCAGGTTGGAGGTGGGGAGGATATTTGAGGTAATGAGGAAATATATGCATTTTGCCCAGAAATAAAATACAATACCCAAGTCTAATTTTAGTGACAGCAAACTTCACCTTTGAACTGCTAATCCCTAAATCAATAGGGGTTCTCCTAGCAAAAATTAGATCAACTGTTTTGCTGTATTATGTTATCTTGAAGTTTAATTTGCAGAGACTATTTTATGAAACAGTGACCTTAACATTACAGCTACTGTCATTGAAATGGTTCCTCTTTGAACTAAGTCTAACATCTGTACCATATTTCAATGAAATCTGTTCAGAGTTGAAATGTTTACTATCATAAGCTATCATCTGGGAATAAAAATGCATATACAAAATATATTTTGTAAGAGTGACTTTGATCTTAAAGCTACTAGCTATTAAACCTATTGTCTTTTGTTTTTTTCTTGGCTTAAGTGTTACATACATTCAATTTGTATTCCGTGCTGGCTTTTCTCCATGATTATGCATATCTATACTGTGTGATTGATCTTGGTCAGTAATTGGGTTTAGGGCCTACCAACAGGACTTCCCAACTGGGGATAAATCTTTTAAATTTTATAAAAGAATAATTTTGCTTGAACAAGAACTAGGAGAGGCCCAGGTGTTTCTTACCCCAGGACCTGTGATCGCTATCCATGGCTCTGCCTACCAAACAAACTATTGTAATTTTGTAACAAGTTACATAGCTAACATTTCTCTATGAATTTAGATTATAGATTAAGATCATTTTTAATGGAGGTAAGCAAGGAAATTTGAAATCTGAGTTTAGCAGGCATGGCTCTACCAGGCATCCATTTGAAAAATTATGCAACCTAGTTAATTACTGTAAATATTCATACAAATTTCCAGTCTGAAAATTCAACGATGATAACCGTAGAATATGAATTAAAATATGACAAGCCATCCTGAAGCTATTTTCATACATATTTAACTATCAAATGTATGTGATCCTCAAAGTTATATAAATGTTATTCACATACCATTAGATTCTAAACATTCTGATCTTTAATTTGATATATAAAACGTTTATCACAAATTAGATTAAGTGTATAAATAGACCTAGCTTCAAAGGAAAGTGACTTCTCAGTAAGATAGTGTACCTAAAGTTAATTTCATATTCATAATATTTTTCATTCAGATAACAGTGCTTAAAGAAAACTTTTCCAGACACAGGCCCAGAGCTGGTGACTTAAAAACAATCACAGGCCCTGACTCAAATTCCACAAGCACTGACTCTGATTTCCATATGACCAAAACTGACCTAATTTTTACTATTATCTGTCACAAAATGTTGCAACTGCTGTACTTCACATATGTCAGCCCTTGTCCAATAGCTCTATCAATGGCCTCTTCATTTACTGGATCAACAGTGTTGATGTACATTATCATCTGAAGTGTGTCTTGCTTTATAATTTCTTTCTGCACTTTTATATTGTTCATATGTATGTCTTAATATGTTTAACCAGTAATGAATTACACTAATATAAGCATAAGCAAGGAGCGGTTCAATTAGTATGCATCAAACTTTAACTTGAAACATCTTGTACACAATAGAAATTAAACAATACAAAATTTTCTTAATAAATTAAAATATTTACTCAAGTGTTACTCATATAATTTGGGGGGGGGATGTCTTTCCTTTTTATCTCACCTCTGCCAAAGGACAGCTGATATTTAAATCAAAGGCTCAAAAGCCATCATGGGTCCTCATCTGGTGACCTTATTATGTATAATACCTCAAAAAACATCCAGTATTTGGCCTAAACTCTAAAAATTATAACAAGTTAATCAAATGATAGCTTGTTGTGTGTACATGTTAGTCTTAATCCCCTTACTCAGTCAAGCGTCATTGCACTAGTTGCAACGACTGCCGGAACAGTACCGGTAGAATAGTTCTTGCTTGTTTCTGTACTGCACTGATAGAATGCATACAATTACCATTTTTTGTTTCTCTTCCATTTACAAAATATCGATCAATATTCAAAAGTGATAGATTTCATCACTAAAATGGTACGTGCAGTAGATAGCCTTAAAAAACAGTATTTTGTCCTACTGCTGGTAGAATCACATGCATGTCAAAGCCAACTGAGGACTAATTGAAGGTTACCCTGACAATCTGTTCCCCATTACATGCTTAGCTTTGGACACAAAATTTTCAGCTTTCGATAGAAGTATGGCAAGTAGATGATCTTCATAATGGTAAGGGGCATGTATGGGGATAAATATTAATAATCAACTAGTCTTTCTACAACTTGAAAATAAATTTTCGCATTTCATCAGCATGATCTAAGTTTCAAAAGCAAATTAGATTTATTTTTTTTAAAAGGTACTTTACTTACAGGAGGGGTCCTCTTCTATGGAGCTACTTTATATACTAACTAGAAACTGTGCCACAACAAGATTTTACCCATATGAATTCAGATATATATATATATATATATATATATATATATATATATATATATATATATATATATCTATACCTATATATATATATGTGTGTGTGTGTGTGTGTAAAAGAATGACCTAAACATGATTTATGCTAAATTTCTTTATGGTCATAATCCTTCTTTACACTTGCAAATGCTAACAAACATAAACCCAGATTATTAATTAAACAATATTAATGAGAGCTGAAACACTGAGTTGCATGATATGAAAATGAGGTCAGACACAGTATACAGATGTCCCAGATCATGGCTACTGACAAATGCAACTTATTTTAGCTTTAATGTTTCCCCCAAGTTAATAATGATTCAACAGAGATGTCTTATTTTACTATCAGTTTTTATTCATGAAATTATGTTCACCATCTGAATGAATTTTTTTTTTAAACAAATTCATTTTTTCAACTGCATTACCTCAGAGTCATTACAGCTAGAGAGATCGCGCCAAGTAATAGAAGAAACCGCTCAGATTTCAGTCTTCACTTTTATAATTACTGGTTGCATCTACATTGAAAAACACTTCATGGTTTCATTGCAAAATCTGGTACTTCTGGTATGATGAATTAAGAAAACTGGGCACAATAGAGGAAACAATAATTGTATAATAATAGCCTATAAGGGGGCGCTCACCAGTTATTATGTATTTTTGAGAGAGTGACATATGTAAGGTGAAGTTGTTTGCATTTAAAACATGCACAGTGGAGAGAATGTTAACATACCTCAATGCTACTTTGATGTAATGTGACTGACATTTCTTTGGATATTGTACTTTTGGAAATTGTAAATGATCTTAGCACACTGCTAACTAAAATGACTGCTCTCTTGTGCTCCAAAAATCAGCCTGAATTTGTCTAAAGTACACTATCCTTAGCATCTATTAAAATAGTGAAAATGAATTTTGCCAGACTAGACAATACCAGCTTCTGAATGTGCAATGAATGAATTACCAAATATATAAAATGTAAAAAAAGTTATCGCATCTTTTTTTGACAGTTTACCTCTGAATTTCAGAAAGTGAAAATGAGCAAGTGGAGCTAGCACTTTTTGGAAAGATGCACATCTGGAGTAAGGCCAAGCTGTATACTCTATAACCCATATTACACCCATCAATCATACACCAAAATAAAGAGAATTAAAGGTTCTTTGAACAATACCTAAGATATACAAGGTCTTTTTTAAATAGCCACTATAACTAGTGAGGAAACCCCGGGGGAATTCATTTCCTTTAAAATTCTGCAAAATACGAAACTGTAGAGCGCTACCTAAGTAGCTATGCGCAAGCAAGGAGGGGATAACTCTAATATTTTTGAAAATTAACGTTAGGCCCGGAGATCAGAACAGGTCTCTTTTTGCACCATACCTTGTAATAAAGTGATAACGTCTTGCATGGAAACATTGGTTTTTATAATAAGTAAAGACCCCAAATCTTGCGTATCTGGCATCATTCTAATTTTAGCGCGTTGATCTCCAAAAGTCGAAAATTTTGCGGCCAGTTAATTTTAGATTTCAATTTTTGAACAGCTTCTGCCGTAACATGTTAGGGTTTATGAGAGCAAATAAAATAAATATGTAATAATGAGACCATGACAAATCCAAAGAAGTTAATGTTACAGCTTGAAAATGCGCTTTTCACAATACCTTGCGCATAGCTAATACATGTGTATAAGCCATACGCATGACATCTGTGTGAAAACACTTTATAAATCCTTACCTCGACAGGCAAATAGTGTGCCCTGATATGACTTGATTCACTCTCAAGAGTGAATGCTACTTAAAAGTTTGATCAGCACATAAATCCTTACCTCGACAGGCAAATAGTGTGCCCTGATATGACTTGATTCACTCTCAAGAGTGAATGCTACTTAAAAGTTTGATCAGCACATATTCATTTATGACTCACGTTGTTCTCAAACTTTTAAGTAGCATTCACTCTTGTCAACTGGTTTGAAAACTACGTTTAACCGCTTCTTTAAACTCAATAGAGATGTTCCGAACAGGCAGGATAGCGTGGGTCGAAAATCCGGGCACTTTTTCACATCCGAGCATTTTCAGTGCGTTGTTACGACCGCCGAGGTGAAAACAGCCACCATTATTCTAGGTGTGGGAGAAATTTATTTTAACAAAAATAATTAAGATATGCCGAAGATTTGCACAACTTTAAATATAATTGTAACATGTTTAATAATAATAAAAATAATAATAATAATAATAATAATAATAATCTGATTAAAACTTTGTGACAAACTACTACTATAGTGTTGTTGTTATTGCTATACGTTGGCTGTATATGGTATCACGGTATCAATTGTTTTTCCATAGACCTTAATGCTAATGTTTGGGGAAATAAATATGTCTTCTATCCTAATTGAGCGTGCATGTCACACACTTTACTAGAGAGCAGTGTTAGATTGTCAATTTGACAATGACAGAACCAGGAACTCCATTGCATTTAAGAGAGATAACTCTGCTGGAACTAGACAGGGGTATGAGTTATCTAGTCACAACAGACACATTTTCAGTCATGTGCACCACATTTTCGAAAAATCATAAAAAAATACAAAATATGATCTAGATAGGAATTAACATACTCTCACATGTTGCCAAGAGGCTCAACATTTTATTAAGCCTAACAGAACGTACAACTCTTACTTAATGCACCAATCACAGCTAGTGTTGTTGTTTATTTCTGAATACAATGTTACCGACACCTTAAGCTCCACCCACCTGGACTTGCGCAATTGGCACCGTTATACCATATACTCTTCTAAAAATTCATGGTACCAGGGGTCAAGCTAGACTTGAATTTTAGAAAGAAGTGACTTCTCCTTTTGGACAGAACATGGAGAAGTGGGACCTCAACAGGGAGAAGTGGGAGCAAAGCGAGACACGATATATATATATATATATATATATATATATATATATATATATAATATATATATATATATATATATATATATATATATATATATGTGTGTGTGTGTGTGCGTGTGTGTGTGTGTGTGTGTGTGTGTGTTGTTTTCATTCTCTTATTTGAATTATGCCCTATATTTCCCAGTATGCATATTTGCATTTAACATTGGTTTTAAGCAAAACTTTATTTTCAAGCAGAATATTTTCTGAGTTCTATCTATATTATAAACACATTTGGTGCATGTTTAAATCTATCATATTCATATTCAGTGTATTTTGGCAATATGACTTAAAAAGAGAACAACAGAAGCTATACATTGTAATGAATTTTAACTGAGTAACTAGATTACAGTATTGTAATTGCAAGTTAGTACGAATGCTTGATCAACTACCATTAATCAAGATTTCTTTTTCTTTTTACTTTCTGAAGTTCATTATAAAATGGCATTTGAAAAGATTTCTAAACTTGTTTGAAACAACCTCTGCACCATGTACATGACAGAAAATATATACGTCTTTCAGATCATACTGTTCGTCGTAATTTCTTTGTTGCCCATAAAACTTTACCGTAACTGTTCACAGACAACACACTGAAGAATTAAAGTCAGTATATGAATGAACTAAACTTTTTTTTTCAACCGAATCGACACAGCCAACATAACATACAAGTGCATCTTAATGTAACCACTCACTTCGTTACAACTGTCCATTGATAGGACTGCAAGTTAAGACTTTATTATTTGTCTACGTACTTGGTATAACATTAGGCATTGGTTAAACAGTATTTGCTTTGCTGTTTTCTTGTTTGTTTGTTTTTTTCTTCGTATTTTCAAAAAAATTGTAAACTCAGAATACAACTTTGACCTTACAGCATCTGGTCGAATTCCGTATGTGTGTGGTGTGTGTGTGTGTGTGTGTGATTTGGATTTTTAACGTAGCTTTAACAATTTTTCAGTCATATCGCTACGATGTCAGCGGTGTTGCAGTTTATAGTGATGTCTAGTACTGGGGCATCATGCCGCAGACATGTAGCATGATGTCCCACCCAATCACATTATCCTGACACCAGACCGACCAGTCCTAACACTAACCTCTTAATGCTGAGCGCCAAGCGAGGCAGCTGTTAGTACCATTTTTATAAGTCTTTGGTATGACCCGGCCGGGTATCGAACCCACGACCTCCCGCATCCGAGGCGGACGCTCTAACCACTAGGCCACCGGAGCGGTCTTTAGGTCAGGTAGGTTGTTACAATGTGGGATATTTGCAAAAAGTCACATAGCTAGTTAGAACAAAATGCATGTACACCCCTTATGTTTGCATATATGTACGCCCATTATGTTTGAATATGTACATGGAATGGACAGTTTAGTCACTTTCTTATCTTGTTTTAATATCAGTCTTCAGACGTATTTAATGTTGTGTTTAGATATTATTTGAGAGAAAACATTTGTTTAGATTATTTATTGGAACTACAAAGTGCTCATTGGACTAAAATAGTATTCTGGAATTATTGTGCATTATTCAGATGAGTTCTGGAAAATGCCAAAACATAGCATTG
This sequence comes from Megalonaias nervosa, assembly GCA_016617855.1. NCBI lineage: Eukaryota > Metazoa > Mollusca > Bivalvia > Unionida > Unionidae > Megalonaias > Megalonaias nervosa. The sequence continues at coordinate 609 of JAECUM010029225.1, read as the reverse complement.
TCCCGTATATTTATGACCTACATAATTGCATATTAAAGCTGAATCTTTAATAACGTAATTTTTAGTCTCTGCTTTCTTACAAATTGTATATTTTCCTAAATATATTTGCCCAGTGGTTTATGAAAAGAGCCAATCTAATAAAACGGTACTTCCCAGAACAGCGATGTCCGCCATTACGGTTCCAAACAGATTTTTAGGTCTCACTGGACAGTTTATCTGGTGAATTTTCATCCGACAAAAACCTATTGCAGAAAAATGAGAATAATTTTACACTGAAGAAATAAATAAAAACAAACTAATGATTTTTGTAGAAAGCAGGAATGTGAGATTTTGACTGTGGCAGATTAATTCCTCATACAACTGGTGGCTTTTATACTGAACCAACACTGCAACCAACCCCTCTTTTTTACTTTCATTTTTGACAGCAAAGAGTTATTTTGAATATTTTCCTGTGACAAGGCAGCTAAAAGAATCAGTATGTGTCTTACACATGAATAAAATTCACTAGTACTATAACAAATTAGCATACTTTTCATCACCCCTCAACCATCTTGATTTTTAGATATTTACCTCTGTAGCAGACATACGTAAATGCGTAAGCCAAGTTGG
>JAECUM010029224.1:0-25883 GCA_016617855.1 Megalonaias nervosa | reverse complement strand
TTTTGGACAATGAATGAAATAAACTCACAGTTTTCACATGCCGGGATTCACCAAAGCTATGCCAAATAACGTGCTTGATACAAGTCCGTACATACACTAGTGCATACTTGCAAGAGACTGATTTGAGTTGAAGAGCAAGTCTTAGCCCTCTGTCATTAAAAGTTATTCAGCATTCCGATTAATAAGTATTAATCCAAGCTTGGAAATCTTACTCGAAATTGCCAAATGCATCTTTTGATTTGTCCTAATATTATCGATTAATATTTGGAGTCGAGTAAAGTTTTATGAATGAGGTGCACATTTAATGAGGTTTCGTCCGTGATAAAGGACTTCAGAGTGAATGGTTGCGTTAGTATGACGTGAATGATACTGAAACAATCCTAATGTAATTGCGATTTGTATTTGCGTCTTCGTTTATAATTTTTTTTTTTTTTTTTATAGATTTTAGTTATTATTTTGATTATGGGGAATCGGTATTGGCAAGATATTTCTCAAAGCTAATAATTAGTCAATTACGTGCAGGCGTCATTCACACTGAATCGTATTCACTGGACTTTATGGTAGCATTTTCTCTCCACTGTGTATGTCACCGATGCAAACAAAATATATACTAACTGTAGAGCGTTACTTATTAGTGCGTCTAAGACCTTTCAAGCGACAATTACTATTGTCTTAACTGTTGTCTTCAGGCTCTTGGCAACAGGGAAACAACGTCCTCAAGCCAGACTCATGCAGTGTGTTCGACATTGTTGCTGTTTTGAATTATTCTTCCCGATCATTCTTGATGTGAACTTGCACTACCTAAGACCCCTGTCTTGCTATAATATACTTATAGCTCTTTGTTTACCCGAGTTTGGAATTACATATAATTATGTAATAAATGAAATATTAGTTAATGACTGTATGGCTGTGAAACATGGACTGTACACCGAAGGCACATCAGTCGGTTGGAACAATTCCACCAGCGCTCCCTGAGAGCCATCATGAGGATCAAGTGACAGGACCGAATCCCCAACCAGGAAGTCCTTGATAGAGCAAACACAACAAGCATCGAAGCCAAACTGATCCAGGCCCAGCTTCGTTGGACCGGCCATGTCATCCGCATGGATCAAAACAGAATCCCAAAGCAATTGTTCTTTGGCGAGCTAGTCCAAGGCAACCGAAACCAAGGCCGCCCTCACAAGAGGTACAAAGACAACCTCAAGACGCACATCAAATGGGCAGACCTTCAACCCCATCAGCTCGAGCTCGCTGCCTCAGACAGAAGTCACTGGCGAGTCCTGACCAGAAAAGCCAGTTCCACCGTCGAGGCAGACCGCCGCCAGCGTCTTGCTGCAGCCCGTGAGAGATGTCACAGAGCCGCGTCTCAGCCACCCATAAGTACCGGTGTCCCATGCCCCATCTGCAACCGCCTGTGTTCATCGGAATTTGGACTCCGGAGCCACATACGCGTCCATCGTTGATGAGATTGCACAACATGTCTTCCTCGGCCCCCGAGAGACTACCAAGGACAGTTAATGACAAGTGATCAATAGGTAAAAAAATGGTAAATGAAACAAAAAAAAAAAAAAAAAAAAACCAAAACAAACACTTGTAGGGATTTAAAACTCAATACATTTATTCAGAACACGATAGTTAAGTATGAAAACTTGGTATTTGCCAATAGAACTTCAAGTTGGAAGCATGATTTTAAACATTGGTGAAAATGTACGGGTTTTTTACATTGTATTTTTTTTATAATGTATCGCTCAACTGATAGTGATTTATTTTAAATTATTAAGAGAAAGAAACTCGCAGGTACTCCCCCTTCTGATGTTATATGTTGTTTGGGTTTAACGCCATTTTTCAGCACACGAAGGATATACATGGCGACCAGTAGAAATGTGGAGGAAGAACCCGGGAAAAATAACCGGGAAAAACTACCGACCCACGGGAAGCTACTGGCACGTTTCTTTACATATCCATATTGGCCGAGCCCGAGACTCAAACCCACTCGGAAACAGATGAGATGACAATGATCGGTAAAGGCGAGCGCTTAGACACTCGGCCACTTGGGTCCCCTGTATTATTGCCATAAAAATGGGATCCCTACACCGCCACCCCCATTTAGGGAGCCGTAGTAGCTCAATTGGTAAAGCGTCGCAATCCCAGGTTTGATTTCTGCCTTGACCAGGTGTCAGATGCCTCAGTATGTACTAGCAAACAATGTATTCGAAGTGACCAAGCACCCTTGATTTAATAAAGCAAAATTACTCTTTCATATTTTATTGTATTTTCAGTTGGTGGTGCCATCTCTCATTTATTTGGAATATTTCTTAAGTTCGAATATAATTGACGCAAAATATCGCAAATGAGTTAGTCTTTCATGACAGATGATTTAGATTTCAATTACAGCCCTCATTTTCAAGGAATCAATGAATTTGTTCTGGTTATTTTAGAATTGTGTACGAGGGATCTCGTGAAAAACAATCGTTGAAGATCAGACGCAATCAAGCAAATTATTTTAATTGTGGACCTAAATGCATCCATCAGCATATCGCAAGACGCAACCTGTTGTTTTTTTTCCTCCGGTAATTGCGTCCTGTGTTGATGGAAGGGAAGATCATGGCAGCTGAGTAGAGGAGTGGCGATTGTTGTAGCTCGGATGCAACACACCATTTCGACCTTAACCCCAGCTAGATGAGTGTTCAGAAGGTCCCAGTCTGATCAACCAGATAGTCTCGCTACGCTTCATGGGTTACTCTAAACACAGATTCAGGTTTACTGGTCACCATAACTTTAAAGGTTACCATAGTGACTTGATAAACATAGTGTTGTGCTTGGAGCCCATGAAAGGACTTAGCTTCTGAGGGCGGTAGCAAGGGTCAATCGAGTAAGGTTCCTCCTTTGCTCAATGTGTATTGCCCTGACATGGAGCTTCCACATGTATGCATGTATAGTTGCCACCCTTTTTGACTTGAAGTAAGCTATGACACCGCATGAAACTATGGCAAGCTGAATGACCTATTCAGTCTAGGTTAAAGGGGCCACCTGGCTAACTTTATATCCAGGGTAGAGTTAAGGTGAGTAACACCCTTTCTGTAAACTAGTATGGGGCTATGAGTGTATGGCAGGGCAGCATATTGTCAGGTACACTGTTGAACATCAAAATTAGCAACATGGTGAAATGCCTTGATCCAGGAATTGATTCGTCATATGTTGACGACTTTTTGATCTGATATGGCTCATAGAGTTTGCATGTTACTGCACGTCAACTACAGATGTGTTTGATAATAGTCCAAACATGGACAGACGAAAACAGGTCCAAAAAATTTAAAAAATCTAAAAACTGTTTGCATGCACTGTTGTAGATTGCATCCAATTCATGATCACAAAAGCTCTATCTTGATAGTTCTGTAAGCTCTGTTGCGAACGAGACCCAACATGTTTAGGTAAACTAACTTTCCTTCCACATATTACATACCTCAGGGATAAATATAACAAAGCCCCAGATTTATTACGAGTTTTTGCTGAGGGGGGGGGGGCAGATCGAATAGTCTTGATCGAATCTAAACTTAACTGTGGCTGGACTGTGTACGGACCAGTTTTGTAAATCATATATGAGAATGTTTAAGTAATACATAAGCAGGAACTTAAACATTGACTGTGAGCGTTTATAACTTTCCCTTCTAAAGCCTTATTGTAGAGGCAAACCAACTATCACTTTACATCAGACGAACGAAGGTGGCTCTTCTGTGTACTACCAGGTTATCTTCTAATCCATCCAATACCGCACCCATGTAGTCTTTTTATTTCCAGATACCAAACTTGTACGCTCAGAAAGCAAATTCCTCCTTTTATATAAACATATAAATATCAGTAGGAAATACTGCAAAATTGTATGTTTCGAAATCACCACCATGATTATCAAAACTTACCAAAATAATATTTGATTTTTGTCAATTCAAAATGTCCTTCGCAAATTCTCTCGTTTTTTAGAGTAACTCTGTGAAGTCAGAGCCTCGTTTCATGCTCATACACCCTTCATATACATGGTTCAAAATATGGGCTGCCGTCGTAAGACACTATGGTAAAATCTTGAGCCGGTTAATGGATTACTTTCCCTTTTTTACCGCATAAATTACAGCCCTACGTCTGTCCTTGAACTATACTGAAACCTTTCAACTAACATTTATTAAGACAATTCGTCGTTTCCATACTGGAAGCTTTGCAAAATCTTAACTTGACAACTCGTTAATATCCAAAATCTAAAAGAAACATTACTTGCTCATGCAATCTGAAGAAAAAAATTATGCTGCGATGTTGGCTGCATGGTCACATGATTATTAAAGGACAGATAATGAAATCAAAGCTGCCCTGCATCCGTTTCTGAATGGAAGACTCCATATACTGACTTAACAATATTATATGACAAACTTCCTAACATTAAACCCACTATTTTGAGAGTGACATAATTCATATAGAAAATACCGCAGAGGTGAGGGGGTATTGTACTGATGGCGTACAGACACAGTGGCGTAGCGAGGATGCTTAGCGCCCGGGAACAAAACATAAACTTGGCGCCCCCTTACTTAGCGCCCGGGGACAAAACATAAACTTGGCGCCCCCTTCGAGTGCATCTGAGATAACGAATAGTTGTATTTTCCTCATTTTGGCGCCCCTGGCACATGGCGCCCGGGGACAACTGTCCCCCCCCCGGCCCTCCCCAAGCTACGCCACTGTACAGACACAAATACCCGACTCGTGCATATCGCCAGAAGGATGAACCTAGACCAGAATGCATACCCTGTCAGTGTCGACTGACAGTGGAACACATTCATTCTTGTCGAGTGTATAGACATCCACCCGGAGAGACAGGGGATTTTGAGGTGAAGGCAGTTAAAAAAAAGCTTTATTACGATGTACCACAAGTAAAAAAATTCATTGCGTTTTTGACGGAATGCGGTTTACATGCAAACAACTTTTAAAAAATCAGCCTAAGGATTTTATATGTTTTCAATTTATCTTTAATTTTACGAACATTTTGCACCAAAAATTTCACATTTTTACCTCTCATGTTATATCAACTATTTTTCATGTTACATTTGTAGAACTTCACATTAAATCGGCACCAGATTGCTATAAATGTACTGATGTACTGTTGATTACTAATGCATACACGCATAATCCCTCGGCGGAATGTTATGCTATTGAAAATGCCAATGGCATGTGAGATACATTCCGTCAAATATTTTGTAGATCTGCTCGCTGAAATTTAATAAAAAGTTGTTTATTTTTTTATCCAACATGTAGAGGTTTACAGCCAGTTTTTTTTTCTTCATAAATTTATTGCAAATTTTCATACAGTACATAAACTGGAAAGTTCGGAAAGCCATCATTATCCTCGATGCCTAGAATTTACATTTATCCAGATTTATTAGATTCAAGTGAAGAAACCTAGTCCGATAAATCAACCCCCCAAAATCTGTGTTGATACTGATTGACGATAAGTGGGTCTTATATCACCTGTTCATTAAAATGTGCAAATTTTGTTGCATGCAAATCGTTCCGGAACAAACCTGCGTAAACTTGAGATACATAACCGCTAATTGGTAACAGCCATATCTAGCGCAAAATTCAAAATGGCCACAAGATAGATGGTTGCGCTATTCCACGTGGATTTACAAGTTGCCAAACATAGGATTTGCTCAGGAAAAATAATGTACATGTCAACAAAAGAACCCTTCACAGACACGTGAAATACCGGTAGGTATATAAAATGTACACCGATGTGTGCAGCCAAAATTGGCAGCAGATAATTGCAGCTTTTAATGAATAGGTGATATCAGCCCCTCACCCGAAAATCAATATCATCACGGGTGGCTTATCGGCCTAAAGAAACCCATCCCGAACTACACTAGCATATTCTAACAGTGGTCTCATATATGTTAAGTACGTTGGAAAAAAAATATTTTTACTTATCCTAAACTTAAGTTTCCTTATATTAACAGTTTAAATAATATCGATTTCACCGTGATTTATGACATATTCACTTATCATCGCGACAAAAAATTAAAATCGGAACGTTCTCGGCCTCTTAAGTCGCATGCTAAAGGCCACGGATGTAAATAGTGGCTAGTTTGAACTACGCTCTTGGCCGTTGCTATTATTACGTCATAATAACCTCACTGAGATCAGCCCTATTTGATGACGTGCCATCGTGTACATGTGTGAAAGTTTGCCAGTAGTTTCCCATGGGTCAGTAGTTCTTACCGGGGTTTTCCCGGGTTCTTCTTCCAACATTCATACTGGCCGCCATTTATATATCCTATTGTGTGCTGAAATATGGCGTTAACTCCACAACAACAACAGCGGCAAAAACAACGTGCCATCATCAATAATAGCAACGTAAGCAGTAGTTTATGGCTACGGAAACTGAATGACTTCTCCATTTTTCTATAAATTCAAAATTCCAGAAATTGCATTTAAAAATAAAAGTGGTTGGTGAGGTACACTTTTTCCATTGCTTGAAGTTTCATATCGAAATTGAAACTCAGTGTGTGCAATCTAAAATTTCTTAGTATTTACTTTGTGCTATTTAAGAAATAGCAATTTTATATTTAGTGATCTTAGTGTTATCAATTCCCTAGTTGCTGACATTTTTGCAACTCTCACGGTATTTACATCCTTATCGCCTTCAGTGCAAGATCTATTTCCCCTAGACAGAGTTTTAACGTAATATATCTAAACCATAAAAGCACTGTATACTGTGTTGGTCGCTAAGATATGAAACATGATTCAAGTGTAGCATTTAGTAAAGTTTTCTTATCAAACTCAACGTGTACAAACTTTACTTCTATGTGTCTATCTTTCTTAAAGTCTGGCGTTGTTCGGGTTGCACAGATTTTAGTGGATCGCTTTATCTAGTTTTCATTTTAGTGAAAAATGTCATTAAATACTCTCTTTTCGCTAAAAAATTTTGCGTAATAATCTGGTTTGTCCAAATTGAGTTGTTTGCATGTTTTATCTTAAATGATCAAGTAACATACATTATTACTTAAGTTTATCTGCACAATCAAATGACCTGGCACAACAACACCTTCCAAATCTATATTCGTACTTTAACCTACCAACACCATCCCTTCCTCCTTTCTTTCTGTTTACACTTATATTGTCCAACTGTTTCTCATTTTATCACTCCAGGCATATTTCTGCTAGCTTTCCCCTGAAAGTGTTTGACCGAGAAAAATCAAATTTGTTTTGTCATTGTATAACACGTATGCTTCCATTTCAATTAAAAAAATGAAACAATAAAAAAGGCTGAAACAATTTCTACAATGGCAAGGAAATCTGATCAGATCATATACATATGTAAACAAACATGAAAATAACTTTCATTTCTCTGCCTCAGTTAGTATTTGCTTTATCAAGGACAAACAGAGATTTTGTCTAATAAAGTGTACACGATTTAAAATTGCTAAATGTCCTGCAAATCTAATCAGATCATTTTAATATAAATAAAAATATGCTTCAGAATTTCTTCTGTGTAACTTACGTGATTATTGAATAATCGTACGTGCAACGAAGAACTACAGACATACGGATGAACAACGGCAACAGTGCACCCTTTCTACTATCACACAGTAGGGCCATATCAATATCAGCCACTAAAAATACGCTAAGTTTTTTTAAAAATATAATCTGAATTTATCCAATAATACTATATTAGTTTCTTCTCCTTCTCAGTCAACATCTTTATGTGCAAAACAGTTATCAGGTACACACTTGGAGTAGTTTGGAAGCTTAAAAAGACAAAAAAATATTATTTTTTTTAAAATAAAAGCTTTTATCTGGCTTAGGACTATAAATCCCTTTCCGAAATATTGAAGCACATCATTAATGTGTAACTTAATATCATTAAAAAGCTAACAAAATCTGTGGATTTTCGAGCAATTTTTAAAAATATTTTATTCTACAGGCTTTCCAACGTTTTGACATGTATATCCAAATTTCATGAGATAAACAATCCAGAGGTCGCTGTACTCTGTTTCTTTCAAATATGGAGGTTAACTATGGCAAAGTATATGACAAAGGTAATGTGGAATGACATTGGCTACAGCAAGGTCGTAAGTCCAACATTATGTACATTTCTTTAATAGTAAGAAACTCGATTATAATCAAATTTAAAATGATGACATGATTAATGATTATAATGTACTGACCTCGTGGACACCTATAGTTAACACCTCAGTTTACAGAGCAGACCTGTGCAAAATATAAACTTAACTTACGATTCGCAATATGGTATAAATGTAGGCAGGTAGATAGGTGGATGAGTATATAGGTTCATAGGTAAGTATTAATTTCATTACAATAATTCCTAAAAAGCTGTATTTTTACTTATAAATTGTTTATATTGTAAGTTCAGTTAGCATGATTTTTAAACATTAAAAAAAAAACTGTGACGTTCTTTGTCGGCTTTGGTTATGTATATAATGCAATACTAACTCGATATGAAATTTATAAGATCAATAGAGTTTCTTGTTTTTATTTTTTATCTTTATTACAAGCTGAAACATTCAACATATGTGCAATATTCTCCTAGATGACTCCAGTATAGCACTCACATTTTATTACATATTCAACATATAATCTAACAACAACTATATAAAGCAAATATTAACAGTGCAATGTATACATTTACGTATCAATTTACTGTGTTAGTCATAAGTTCCGGTTGTATGAAAAAAAACGACCACTTCATTTTAGGCAGTATGGGATTGCGGACTACCTGCAAGATTTACTTACTTCCAAAATTGAAGATCTTGACATCGTGCAGGAACTATACCTCTCCGAAACTGAAGAGTTGACAACGGAGTGCTCCAACGATTATGGACAAATGTGCGTTTGGCAAAAGCACATATTAAACCACTTTTATGAAGATTTCTAATTAGTTCAATTTGCAATCAAGACATATATAATTAGACTAATCCTATAAAATCATCACAACAAAACAAAGTAAGGGGCCAGGTGTTTGGAACTATTTTGTTAGACTCTTAACATATATACGTGTCCACCAAGCTGTTCGGCGAAGGATAATATCCAAAATTGGATTGTACACCCTCAAATAGTGGAGGCGCATATTTAGCGGCGAAGGTTCAGAGTATTATTGTGTTTATTGTGGCTATGCACAACCAATGGCAGCTAACTGCAACAAATGACCAGTTTCAACTAAGAGGAAAAGTTTGAAAACAGCATTGGACAAAATGTGAAAAAGTGTGTATAAAGTATGTCAAAACGAGGACTGATGCAATGCGTGAATTCTTCGCCGAATGAATTCATGCGGGAAAAAGGTGAAACAATTCTACTTCTAAATCCAACGGACACCAGAATGTAAGTTTAATTTGGCTAACTGTTGAGATTTTAGTATATTGTTGTATTTCCTTTTTGTTATTCAGTCACAACACTGTTCAAACGTGCCACGCAAAGGGCGGGTCATTCCACTGACTCGCACAGTTGCGGTCATGTCCAACGTGTTCCAAGTAGCCTGCGCACTGCCAGTGGAATAGGTCCAACAGTGGCATAGCTTGGGGAGGGCGGGGGGGGGGGGACAGTTGTCCCCGGGTGCCATGTACCAGGGGCGCCAGAATGAGGAAAATACAACTATTCGTTATCTCAGATGCACTCGAAGGGGGCGCCAAGTTTATGTTTTGTCCCCGGGCGCTAAGTACCCTCGCTACGCCACTGAGGTCCAAGTGGACTATCAAATTTATATCAAAAGTACACGGAGGCTTATGGAATCGCTGTTGTTGGTAAATTCAACATTTTTGAGGAAGCTATCGCTTGCGTCAAGCTCCTTGATAAAATTGTAGTTACAATTACATATAACAAATTATGTTTCCTATGAAATCATGGCTTGTTATCGTGTATTTACTACCTGTTTCCAAGAATAAATCAGATTTAAGCAGTTACCCCTCTTAGGGATTTTTCACTAGGAAGAATTATTCTTAATAAAATCATTAGAATGTATGATTTAAAGTCGGTATGTTCGTTACTAAGTTTGTAATGCTAGTCAGAAAGTTAAAAAATGCCTTTAGCTTGCATAAAATATTACAGACGGTTATTGTTAGCAGAAATCTCTACAAATATCCTGAATTTATTAAATATTTACAGCGTTGGAAAGGGTTGCTGATGACTGTTTAAAGAGAGCATGTTACGTCCTGAGGTTTTTGCTGGCGAACCATTCCGGTGTGCGGGAATGGGTTTACAAGTTGTCCGGACGAGTCGCCGTGATCGGAGCAAACGAAGAAACCACAGATATTAAACAACACCACTTGCTAAACAGTTCATATAATGCTAGGACATGTAGTCTCGGAGCGACTAAGCAAAATCCAGTCTCTACGGCCGGGGATGAAAACCTATTGTCTCTTAAACGACATATATCATCACGAGGATATTTACTTACACGAGGTTTCGCACGCAGTACATTTTGATTGGCGCCAAGTTCGCCATTTCCTGTTGGGATAGTCGTCTGCAGCACTCCTATAATCATGCCAAGTCCTGGAGTTCAACTTACTCTTTGAGTACATATGAAGAGTACTTCGTAAGTTTGTGCATATTGTTTGGTAGTAATCGTCCTTAGTGAATGAATATGTGTAGTTTTTTTTTAATATGAAAGACATATTTAGATCGAGGAATCTTAAAATTCATTTACTGTGCTTAAGGTATTTTCAAATATTTGGTTTCCATGGACAATTTATACTTTTTGGATTAAATGCCGTCTGAATATTACATGGTGTCACGTTTGCTAAGCACCCAGCTAAAGTCACGTATAATCTATAATCTACCTGTCTTGGGAATATTACCGTGGCCTTGTCTTTGATCTCTAAAGATTGCCGCGGGTGAGTGTTGAAATCTTACACAAGGCTACCATGACCAGTCAGAGACCGGAAACTTGAGTCGGCAAAGGCGACCGGTCGCCTCACTTAGCAAAGGCATGCCGTTGTCACACCTATATGTTAAAGGTTAGTTCAAGGATCAAAAGGAAAGTCCACGGGGTGAACGGGGCGTGTTGTTATCCGTTCCCACGTTGACAGACATCGAGAAGTTTGATTGGATCGGTCCACAGCGATATCCAATCAAAATTTAGATAGAGGGTGTGATTACAATTCAGACCCGAATGATACTTTCCGAAATCGTCAGAGTAGTTTAGTATTCGCCTGGAAGGATTGCAAATCAATAGGGTTAACTCCGAGAAAGAAGCCATTCGTAAACTGGCGGCAGAACTTAGAGGTAGATTCTAAGAAAAGACAAAGCTTCGAAAAGTTCAGTAAGTTATTTGCTCGATTTTTGCAGAATATTACGGCATCATAATTGTAATTATGTGTTTAGCATGTAGAATTACGTTTGTAGTGTTTCATTTACATGCGTATTAGAGAAATGGGCTTGAGCCTTACGTAGAGAATTATTAGATGCGAGGCGGAATTATGTAGATCGTTAGCTTGTGGTCAGAATTAATTTCGTAATTCGCTATTAGGTTACTTTGTAGTAAACCAGTACATTTATTAATGCGTTATGTTAGAATTTACACATGCTTGAATTGTGAATTTGGAAACATGGTTGAAGTATGTAAGGTTAGTGGACGTATGCATATATCAGAGCATGGATATTTGAATATTTGCATACTTTGTATGAGTTGTAAGGTAAAGAAATGCGTCTTATTTTTTTGTGATATTGTTTAGAATAACGGGATTAGGAATATGTACTGATGTGACGGAATTTATTGATGTATGTATAAGAAGTAATTGATACTGTGCTGTATTATGAAGTTTGTTTTACTATACAAGAACGTATGGGTATCTCGATGTGAACGAATGCGTGACCGAAGAAATTTAATAGCCGTTATCTGATGATAGGCTGTGAGTAGTGTGAGATGAGAGGGCTAAGGAAAAAGATATTACCGTCCTTGTGTTTTCACAGGAAGCTTTTTAGGGGACAGAGAACTTCCGGTTCCATTGGGTCCCAAGTCTTCAAGAGTTGGAGACGGAATTGAGACTGTAGCCGAGACAGTCTAAGTCGACAAAAGTGTAGTCGTGGGGGAGAAAGTGGAGGAGGAGGAGAAGGAATTTGGAGAAAGGGTCGGGGAGGAAAAGGAGAAGGAATTGGGAGAAATAAGAGAGAAAGGATACAACAAATGAGTAGAAATACAAGGACAGGTGGAAATAAATATCACACTGCTAATCAAGTGATGCAATAGTCTTATTTAAGGGTCGAGCGGAAGGAGTGTAATTGGAAATTTGAGTCATTTGATTATTGAATTGTTGTTAAATTGTTATTCATTGAATTTCAACCTTATTTGGATATTTAACCATCCAACCGTCGGCATTGCTGACTTGGGGCTCGGAGCTTTACATCTATCTTTCACTAAATTTAACTTCCAACAAAATAGAGTCTGGATGGGACTTCTATAATAGCTTAATTAAAATATTGGGAGCACCCCACCCCAACCATATAGTTCGTCACACATATTTAATGGTTTCCTCGTCAACAATGGGAGAATTTCACACTCCATCGTTTAATACCATAAAACCAACAAAAATGGATCATGTTCAGGCATTTACAAATGTAAATAAAAATGAGCACAAAACATTTTCTTCTGTGCACGGCCAGTTAGTCCTCAATAGTGAGTTAGAGTTTGTCTCATTTTCATTTACTCTTAAATACATGTATAAGCATAATTCAGGAAAATCAAATTATTTAAACAAGTTATAATGTTTATTTTTTGTACATATTATAAGCGTTATTGTCCATAAAAACACCACACTAAATTAAAAAAAGCAAAATACTGCACAACACTTGCCGAAAATGACATATGGGTGTTCAAAACTTTGTTAAGGGAGAGTAGCAATCCTAAAAAGTTGCCAAATAAGCCGCCTAGAAGTTTATGACTAAATAAGTATGCAATTATTTCTATCAAAATAACATATTTGGCAACTGAAAAGGTTTGAAATAGTACTGTTGTCTGTCGATTTTGGCCTGAAACTTAACAGACAATTTGTGCTTGCCACGAATGGCACGCGCATCGCCGTAAGCGCCTCTTTTATCCAGTTTTACATATTATCCCTACTCCGCGACCAGCTGCGCAGACAGGTATATATTTACAGTCTAACAAAATAGTTCCAAATACTTGACCTCTTTGGTAAGCCACTCTAATACATGTATTGATTGTAATTTGAACTAAATAAATTTCTTCCTACAACTGCGTTAACATGTTTGTGCAAAACGTAAAGTTGCATACTCACTGGGGGTATTTCCTTTGTCAAATATTCAGTTTCGGAGGTGAGTAGTGTTTGCCCGTTGTAGGCTATAAAAATAGAGAGGTACCAAAATTTTGCATGTAGTTCGCAATCCCATTATCCCTAAATGGAGATGAACGGTTTTGAAAAATACCGGAACTTATGAAGTTTAAAGCGTTTCAAGCAACCACATTGGCAATGTGTATTTCTTTTGGTTTGGATGACAATAATAGCCCGCTTAATTCAAAACTCAATTTCAGGAAAGGCGTATCATTTAAAATTTTTTAAAATGTCTTTAAAATATTTAAAAGTTTGCTCTTTCTAAACACTGATGTGTTGAGCGCGTATTTTGCAGAAGAGAATCAAATGCAATTTGGACACATTGTCTTTCGTTTACTTACTCCAAATGCACGCTAAATGTACAATAAGGCCAGATGCGCAATATTTAGGGATTTACTCTGCATAAATACCCATAACTGCATGCAAGAAGCGTCCATGTTGACTATAAACTGTGGTGTGAAACTATTCTTATAATGGAATCTAGTTTCAATGCTATTTTCGAAAAGATGTTTAGAGATACTTCCTCACAGCTTAAGCATAGCTATCTTAAAACCTAATACAAAGTTGGTATTGTAGGCAAATGTTGCACTCAAAAAATACCGCGTTTCATTGAATTGATCTCCTTTTTTTGAAGGCGGAAACCCTTGAGCAACCCTCCGTCTTCGATCAGTTTTGTCATGTAATCTCAGCCTATATCCTTCCAGGTATTTCCATTACTCTTTAATTCTGGAACGGAATTAAAGTTTCATTGTTCAGAAAAAAGAAAAGGTTTGATGAATGATATATTTTCAGAATTTTCCTTGCATGACGTCTTTAAAACAACGTGACTCTCAAACAACTCTGTTCATTACCTTACCCTTTAGCTTTTTATTTTTAATGAGAATCTGGATATCATGTTAATCCGCCGCGCATGATTGTGTATAAGCTATTGAGAACGGTGTTTTAGAGCTCTGTTACAATTTGCGCTAGCGCAAAATGTAATCAGGTACATTTCGCGTTAGGTTAAATTTCATGCTTAACACCTGAGAGGGTGGAGAGTTGAGCTAAGAGGTTAGGGCTGATAAGAGAGCGTTGAAGAAGAGAATTTTGACTACCAGTATGTGCGGCAGCCTGTAACTCCTTGTAAGGGACCGAACATATAATTCACGGTGAGGGGACGGGCCTGGTGTTATTTGTAAAACAAATGTCCGGCCTACAAATAGTTTGAAAAGGAAAACATTCTTGCTTTGATATTGTAACAAACCAAATGGGTTACTTGACCGAGCGATGTCGAACCCTGGCGCGATTCCGCTAGAAGTCATAAGTTTCCCCTAATTCCAAAGACCTCTATACAAATACTGTTGTAAACTGGAAAGTCCAACGTGTCCATTCAATAAATATTTTTTCTCTAATTAATACAAGAATACAGATCTCACAACTTCCCAATTGTCTATCAACCGCACATCAGCATGGTTTCTCTTCATTAACTTTCCGTAACGTATCGTCAGCATTTCACACCGTAAAACTATACTTCTCAAACACCTAATACTGGGAACTATTTTTACTAAGCCACCTTAGGCCAGTCCAATCATGGTTTTAAGCCACATTTCGCCTCTAACTTTGTATCACATTTACCACTATGGCAACATTAAACGGTGCCTGCTGACGACAGAACAACCCCTTTTCGTTTATTCCATTGTGTAATTTACCAGCCTCCAATCATAAATACTACACCTGTAGTCACACAATCAATCTATACAACTAGATTTTAATAGGGACTATTGAACTACAGGAACACTCATGCGGCTCTGACCTGAATTCACCTAAAGTGAATTGCTAAAGTAATGTAAACCATGGCATCATGGAAACTCACTATCACTTCACTCCGTGTCGTTTGCTTCTAGTAATTGGCTAATTATTTCGGTTAGAGGAATATTTCCCCACGATCGACTTCGCATAACCAAACAAGTAATCACAAGCATCTAAGAAATCCTTAAAACGGAGCGCTATGAACAAATGCGCATTCTCCAGATTTATTACATTATGTATGACAAGATCAAATTGAAAACAAATTTATCTTGCGGTAAAAAAAGTCCGGGTAAGTTAACTGGTCAGCCCCTAAATGTTTGTGCACGGACTCGATATTTGTTTCACTAGCAGTTAATCCTTATAAACTGGTAGAATAGCCACCACCCCTACCTCAGACAGTGTTCATGTACAACAGAGGGAAGGCTGTTTTGTTGGTGTTTAACGGTATTTCAAGATGACGAACAAGCTATATTGTGTAAAGGCAATGGGAATACAATGCCTTGCCAGAAGACGTTAGGCCCCAGGAAATAGATTTTTTTTTTGTTTTTACCAAGGTCTTTTCTCATTAGGCTTAATAACAATCCATCATGGCAGGGTTATTGCGCGATAATTCCGAATACATGGAACTGGCGTAGGGTTGGATGGATATGTGTAACACTAGGTATATAGAAACAGTTTCTGGTAATTCTTAGACACCAAGATGATTATGGTTGTATCATAATAGTTGAGATAATAGGCTTCATTGAGGCTTCGTATTACGGGATATCAAAAGCCCAAATAAGTTGCTAATATAGATTGTATAGCTAATGTTACACCAACTATAGAAGCTTCAAATGATTAAGTTTCTTGCATATTTTGGAGTTCTGGTAATAAGTATGATCAAGCCTATGACTGACAATACTTAAAATAGTAAATTTTGTGTTGTGCTAGTCCTAAATCAAAATAATTAACTTGATTTAAATGTATTACACTAAGTATTGCCTTGGTTCTGCTAATCAAAATCGGATACCACGCAATCGGAACATTCTTGTCATATATCCGAGACGAGTCGAATAACCTTAAAGCTCTGAAAGAGACTCAGAGGTACAGTAGTCGTAGCGATATATTCCAAATTAAGAAGATATGGAGGATAATAAGCGGCAAGATATTCAACTAACATTGTCTGATAATGCAAGATAGGTGTTGAAAGATAGCATGCAACGGCGTTTGAGAGACAAATGATATACCTATACTTTAATTTTGAATGTTATTCTTGCAGGCAGTGAATGACAACTGACAAAATCGTTCAGATTTAATAGCATGAAACTGTTATTTTCGTTGCTAGTAGTAATAACACGTAATCGAACTGTTGTGACGTCAGTAAAGTTATTATGACCTAAGAACAAACTCTAGACATGATTGGAGATCGAAATGTATGTATGTATGTATGTATGTATGTATGTATGTATGTGTGTATGTGTGTGTATGTATTTATGTATGTACGTATGTGTGTATGTATGTATGTATGTATGTATGTATGTATGTGTGTGTATGTGTGTGTATGTATGTATGGATGTATGGATGTAGTATGTATGTATGTATGTATGCATGTATGTATGTATGTGGTGTTTAACGGCACCTCAGTACAATACATAACTAAATACAGTGCCAACTAAAAACAAAATTCGAAAAATGAAGAGTAGCACAGAAAACCTGGGAAGATAACTCCTTCCAAATAAATGTAAACATGAAGCACAGCAAAAAGAACATAGGCTGGCATTCCGTAATCTCGCGATGCTATCGACTATTAACTATTATAAATGAATTAAAAGACTCACCTGATAATAATTATGTTGTTGTTTTAGTCGTTAACATCTTTTCGCAAATTGTCACTAATATTTTGTTAGCGCCGTAAAAGTTTTGAGTTCATTGTCAGTTACGCAAAATGAAAAGTGACATCCATTATTTTTTAAAGGGAGATTACCCTTATGTACAGATAAATGACTACTTGTCTGTACGGTGGCTCAAAAAGGTAACAACACAAAAAAAACATGAGAAATAATAGCAAAAACAGTCAATCTTTCCCGTCTGCTTGTGAAATGGTGAATGTCAACACTAATTAAATGAACACTGGAACATATTCACAGGAAATGAACACGGGAATATAAATAAAGGACAAGACAATTATTGTTCTGTGAATTATTCCACCAGAAAACAGTGTGGACATCTGAATATGCTGTTTCGTCTTATACATCTGAGCAATAAATAAATAAATAAAATGAGTAAAACAATGATATTTCTCCCACTTAACAAAATTAGTTGATGGCAAGCAGTAAGTCCCTCATGGTGGTGCTTTTTGCGTACACAACGAGTGTCCTCCTCTATTATTGAGCTGGCGTCAGTTGTGACCTCGTGTGTACGGCAATTTATTGGCACATCTTTTCCGTTTGTCCCTGATTTGCTAGGTATTGTATCTTTATCGGCATATAAAGAAGGTGCTTCCATGTTCTTTCTTCTTTTGTTCTTGCTACTTTAACATTAGTTATTGTGCTGAACTTGTTGTCCTATTACTTGTGAAGCCAAGGTTTCAGTGTTTTCCTTACGAGCTTTCCGGTGATAAAGAATGGTGAAATAATTAGTTTCCTTGGTCTCCTGTCAGCAATTACTTCGGATGCTCCAGACTGTTGTTCTTTACAGGCTGGGAGTAAGTCTTGTACACCGGCGATGAGTCAGTGGTCACTTGCACCTGAGTATCATAAGTCTTGTCATTCGGAGAGCTCGGATTATAAAATGATATTCGTCTTTCTCAAAACTGCAGATTGTATATGATGCCATCTGTAACGCCGAAACGGTTTGGCTGTTAAACGAATAGATCCTTGATTTGCGAAATGCAGAACAAATATTTTCAAGGCATAGTGCATTAACATGGGGTTTTGCTGTCAAGTACGCGACCACATATCCTGTTGTGGCTACGATTGGTATTCGTTGTTTTAGTAGTACTCGAAGGTACTACAATTGCCAATATTTAAGAACTAAGAGGAATGGCTTGTGTGTGGAAGCCTATTCTTTCCTTCAATGATGAAGAATGTTTAGAAAGATAATCCAGAACGTAACTCTCAAAGATAACACAGTTTGACAATCCTGTTTGTGACATCATGCCAGCAAGCCAGAAGGAGTCCCCGACAATAGTCCGTCACTTAATCTCTTGCCGGAAAAAAACAAAAAAACAAAAAAACGCCCATAAAAAACACAAAAAGGAGGTTTCTGATTTTCTTTGGCATGAGTTCCCGCAATAATGGTAATTTCTGCCGATCGGGCTGATGTGACGGTCTGTGGGTTACTGTCCTTTGTACAGACAATCGTAAGTGGTACATGCTTTGTCCCGATACGAGGTTCGATTATATATACCACATACGTTAACAATAACATGGCTTTTAAAGTGTTGGTATAAAGCAATTTGATATACCAATCAAAAGCTTATAACAGAAAAGAATTTTACAAATATGGATGTAAGCATAGATAAATTATAGTATAAACCTAACCCATATCAAATTCCAATTGAATCCAATTGCGTAAAACTGAGCCCAAAGACGATCATGATATAATGATGTCCATAATGACAAGATTAGTTCGGTGCTTCCCCTCACCATTTTTTTCACTTTTACGTACGTCCTGTGGTCCCGTGTTAAATTTATTTCAACATAAAAAATCTTTTCATGGAGCTAATTTGATGAGTCTTCTACGATAATGAGTTTCATGACGTCACGTCATAAAAATCCATTTTTATACTGTGGAGATCCGCTGTTGTTTCCTAGTTAGCGTGAAGGATTCGTGACCAGAAGGTGCGAATTCGAACCCTACTATCGGATCAAGCAAGCTTGACTACCGTGGTGTGCTTCCAAGCACTTTAGTCCCGCTGTCTTGGTGCTAATGACCTTAATGAGCCGTAAAAACACCAAACCAAAGCAAACATTGTCACACTGAGACTTAACAACTCTAAGCGTCCTTCAAGTTAGGACCAATCATTGAATTTGAGAGATGAGGAGGAAAACCTGGAATTTTTTTTTGGGGGGGATAAAAAAAATCGGCCTCCTCCCCCAATAGCAATAATAAAAAATAAAAAATACTCTAGATGAGATTAGCAGATAAAATAACTGTGACTAACACATCTGTTGCAAAGATGTTATTATGAGATAAACGGTAAAAGAAGAAAATATATTGGTTGGGAAAAAAAAATCCCAAACCCACCCCACCCCTCTTCCTTACAGAAATTACAATGGTCCTTCCATTTTGCAGTCAATATAGTCTTGTTCACCAGACATGAAATTTATGAAAATCATTTAATACAGTATAACATCAACTATGATATTTAATATTACTGAACTCAAATAGTAGATTTTGTATCTAATTAAATGTGTGTATGATCATCAACATTCCAGAAAAGAAGAACAAGCAAGTTCTGAAGTTGAACTGTGATCACACTACTGGAGGTACCGCTGTAAAAACAACAAAGGCACCGACAATTGGTGAGATATAGATTCAAATATTTTATAAAATTACAGAAAACTATTTGAATGGTTAGTAATATTTGCCGTAGTCAGGCATTTTGCGATTTTTATTTTTTTATTTTGCATATTTTTTTAAACAAAAACTAATTCCCTGATGGGCCTGAACAGCGCGAAATTGCCTTTGTGTAAGAGCTCTCCACCTCCATTGAAGTCCCAAATTCTAGGTAGACTTTTTAGGCATCGACCATTTTTCTTGGGGGTCGGGTGGGATAATAATTTTTGCTGTTTTTAATAATAACAGTTTTGCTCTTATCAGCTCACTTATTCTACCAATCGCTCTATGTTAGCCGGCCAAAAAAACCTCTTTTACAGTGAGGTGGAAATAATATTGCGGCTCCGAAGAAATTTCCTGATAGCTCCCCTCCCCGTCCGCGACAATTTAACGGTAAGTGCCTTAGTTTCAAATTCGTTTAAAAATTAAAGCTAGAATTACATAGGATTTTCTATTTAAAAAAGATACGTATATAAAAAGGCTTTGATTAGTGGATAAGAATGATACGTACATTCACAAGGAATAGACCAGTGTTCGCTATCTTTGAAGAGATGCGGGATAAGTTTTATGTTCCTTCACCATGGGTCTGTAATCATTCGGGATAAAACTAACTTACTCTGCGCATAGTATTCATTCGAATGTGTTAAGAAAACTGTAAGTGCACAAAATATGCGAGAAATTGGTCGAAATCGACAATAAATATAAACTTATACACAACACAGCAAAATATTCCTTGCTAAAACCTTTTTATCACCTTCTGTTCTATAAACTGGAGGCTTTTTTCGCCTGAATGACTTGTTACCCTACGAGCTCTCCGGTGTGTAAAAGGCAAATTTGGGCCTCATGCCTGTGGTACAACGAACGGCTTCTTACTCCAGGTAAGAAATGCCCCACGTAATGATAAAATCTCAACACTATCAGGCGATTGATAGTTCCACGGCTGTACAAACGCTATAGTCTGTAAATATACTGACTCGAGATATATAAAGGGGTGACACTTTTAATTCCCATTCCTGCAGATTTAAAAGAGTAATAATGACAGTTTTAACAGCACTGTCTTATTCTTCTCCGTTTAATCATTCAGCATAAAAAGCAGAAACTAAATTTAGTAATTTTGAAGACTGGCAATCAGATATAGTTACAAGGTATAACAGACTTTATCAAACCTACACTGATCGAATTGGATCATCTCGGTCTAGATCCAGCGTTTCGATGCTTTGATTGCCCAGTACATTCCTTTTACTCGATAAATCGCCTGACCTATGGTGTCGATTCATGTATTGCAAACTGTGGGAGCAAAGCGTTTTCTAATCTTGCTGCAATTTGTTACAGAATACAATCAGCAAAACAGTGTCAAGTCAAATCTGAAGCGTTGAACTTCAACTTCATCCTCAGCTTTTTATTAAAAAAAATGTTTTTAAAAAATTCGATTTGCAAGACATTAACCAATATGGGAGAACCGGCGTGCTAGTGGTACACGGTAGAGAAAGAACAAAACGTGTGTGTGTGTGTGTGTGTGTGTGTGTGTGTCTCTCTCTCTCTCTCTCTCTCTCTCTCTCTCTATATATATATATATATATATGTTACAAATAATCTGACTTCTTTTATTGATACATAAATGAAAGTGACATTTTATTGGTTAATCGAATTTCTAACTAGATCACTGTGTTGACCAACATCAATCCTGCTCAAGCTGGAGCAGCGAAGGAGAATGCACAAAGAATGCAGGTTATATGTTACTTTTATGCAAGAAAAGTTGTGATGTATGTCCCACAGGTAGGTGATCTCTCTCTCTCTCTCTCTCTCTCTCTCTCTCTGATTTAACCATTATATCTCAAATATGTTTTAAATAAGATGAAAATTAACATCGTTTAAAGCGGAGTCGTTAATTTTGGATTGTAATGTCTTTATAAAACTTTCAGTGCGAGTTGAGAATGATTTCTTTTTTAAACAAAATATAAATATTAGTTATATTATACAAATACATCTACAAAATAAGCATGTATTTAAAACTGTCAAAAAAAAAAAAAAACCCACAGCAGAAAAAAACGTATATCCCTGAATGGAGTTGAAATCTGCCTTTCGAACTCTTCCATTTTTTCTTTATAAGTATTCATACCTTTCCCAAAGTAATTGACAAGTAATGTTAGTAAATGCACAGAAATTATATCTGTCTGGATCAGGTGATGAGGTAATATTGTAATCATTACATCGGGTTGCATCAACCCATCTACGTATGAAAGTTTAATTTAAAACAAAATAAAGCTGATGGGACTGGGAAGAACAAGCTATACGATTCCATAAAGAAGGAAAACGAAAAACGAGGAATTTCCATGGAAATCGCAGCTGTAATGTCGGGCAGATGTAGTCCATTCACGATCAGTGGTTTCTTCCGGTTTCACAATTTTTCTCAACTCAAAAGACCACAATATGCAAACACCCACATTGCAAAGTGTGCCTTAAGAAAGTTATGAATTTGCGCAATTGATATAAAATAGATAAAATTGAAATTTTGAAAAACGTACATGATATCTAAAAAAAAAAATAATAATATGTGATGGGAAATGTAACGCTCTTATTTCTTCCCCAGAAATTTGCCCAGACAAACATAATTATGCACCAATTGGGCTATTAGCGGAGAATGTTTCAAGAATCAAGGATACATGCTAGACAACTGTAAGAAAAGTTGCCATGTTTGTTAATTTTCTCCAGGTAAGTAATATCTATGGCTACACATAAAATATAACGTAAATTCTTATTAAAACATAATGCCGAAAATGTTCCTTTACCATCTGAATTGCGGTATATTTTGACTGCTATAGTTTCAGAAACAATCATGTTATTAAACTTTTTACACTGTTTATTGTTCAACTGTTTAAGATAAAGTTAGACGAGGAAGATAGCAAATACAAAATTAAATTTCTTAATGTTACAGTAAAAAGTTCCAAAATTTGAGTGTGCAGAAGTAAACAAGACTATAAATATTATTTGCATTGTTTCTAAACAAGGATCATTGCATCCAATCTGAAACCGTTTCCTTCTGCGTTTATCCTGAGCTGCTTCATTCGCGAATAGATATAGTAACAAATATTATGTGCTGTTTTCATTTACATCTCCATTTAAAGTTTTGTTAGATTTTCGTGATTTATTTGTTTGATTTGTTTGATACTGGGGAATCGGTGTTGTGAAGCTATCAAACCGAGTACGTATATCATTCACACCGGACTATGGTAGCATGGATTATTTTCGTAAAATGAACCTTATCAAATTTCCATGTATAAGTGTTGAGTAATTTGTGTTTGGGACCTGTTTTGTAGTACGTTGTAGTAAATACCGATCTACGGCTTAGAAATGAGCACTGATAAGTCATAACAATGTGAAGCAAGGACAAACATACAAGCGTGAAATAAGGATCTCGTGAATGTGTGGTCCTTATTTTGATTAGCGGTAAAGTATATGTGCTATTAGCGCGTTTAATAACCCTACTATTGACAATCATTGCTATATTGAGGTCCTTTGAAACAGACAAAACAATGACCTCATGCAGTTCATTCTGTGTGTTCGACATTGTTTTGTTGGGGTCTTTTTTTTTTATTTTTATTTTTATTTTTATTTTTTTTTATTTTTTTTTCTCTCGCTCGGTCTTGTTTTGAATTTCGAAATTGATCATCTCCTTCTTAGGAGGGAGCTGTGATTTTTGGATAAAAAAACAAATTATGTAACAGACCATTCATTATTTTGCTATATAGTACCTACATGGATTTCTCCAAACTGAACTCAAATCAACATTCCAATGACATTAAGATTCCTAGTGGTGACAGTTCCATACATAAAAACCCACTACAATTTGTCAGGCGTTACCCTGCGTTTTTTTTTTAATCACAGTGAAAAAAAAAACTACTGTGGTCGTGATTCCATTTCCGGGTCAATGAAAACATCGTTCTTGACCATATTTCATACTTACTTTACCTGAGCGCTACCACCACACTGCTTTTACAACCACAATAAAAGGCATCTCAAAATAGAAAATGATTCCTTCCCCATTTTTCCATGGTAAAAATCAGTCCCTGTCATGAATATTTCAGGTGAAAGTCATAGCCACACAACACTTCTAAATTTGGATAGAACTGCTTGGCTCCACACATAACCGAACAATTTTTATTATGGTCTGACTCTGTTATCGTAAAAGGAGACTAATGGAAACAGAAGCTGATGTCGCTTCGACTCGTGACCAAAACGATGCGAATTCGAAAACTACCATTGGATCAACCCGGGATGCTAAAGTGTTGGTGTTCTTGAGTAAGCACTTTACTACAGTTGCCCCAGCAACAAATAACCTACATGTGTTGCTGTGCCGTAACACACCAACCCAACCAAACCAACAAGACTTATCCAATGTTCACAGTCGTAGTCATGAGTGTGATGAGACGTACAAATAGCTAGTTAACCAAGTTTTAGTAATATATTCAACGGAGAGTTTTGCCTTTCAACTTTTATCGTTTAGCCTATAATTTATTACGTATCTTGACAATACTGACACTGTACAACAGGCCGTTGTGGGTTTTGTCAACAACAATTTGCATGATTCATCTAGAAGATTAATTTTAAGCTAAGATTAAAATCTATCTGATGTGTGTGGGAGGAGGGTTTTTTCTGACTGGCACTTCCTCATTGTCTCACAGTACACTCATAATTGTATAGTGTAGGCACATTTATGATATGTTTATACTGCTGAGAGAGATACAAGAAGAAGCAGAATAAGAAGCAGAAGACGAAGAAGAAGAAAAGAAGAAAACGAAAAAGAAGAATGACTGAATACGATAAATATGAATAATATGTATTATCTAAAGGCATATACATGTTCTAAATGGGAAAAAATTCCACAGATGATACTGCCAATATGGAAATATCAGTTTTTTTTACAGTTCAGTATCACGTTATCAAGAATGTAATAAAAGTTGTTATTCAATAAATCTAAACTTAGAGCTATTGATAATAAAAAAAGACGTAGTTTTCAGTTTTGTTTTCTTCTAGAAATGCTAACGACCCTGAGGCTAAAAATATCTTATTTTCATGAAGATTTTCCTAGAGGAATTTTACCAGATATCATTTATGTCGTCGAGTATCGCCAAAGGCTATCTCTGATATTTGTCTGTAAAAATATTCCACATGGCTTGTCTTTCAGGGCAAGTCCCTGCAATCAAGCGGATACAACGAAGCAAATGAGTTTTACCAGTCACATTCTGAAACATGCTCTTTGATAAATTTAAAAGTATTTGTGAAAATAAAGTTTAGAAAATAACAAGTTTCCTGTGTGACTCTCTAGACAATCAAAATATTTAATATTTTACTATACGGAGAAGGTTAAATATTGAAAATATTGAACAAGCAAATATTGAACAAGTCATAGTACATAACGTGCACAAGCTTGTGCAAATTAAAGATAGTGGTTGATAAATGCTCCTCGGCGTAATGCAAACTAGTTAAGGAAGGATCTGCATGAACGCGATTCTTACGAATGCCAGATCATTTGTAAAGAAATTAGTTTAACCTGTACACTCTGCAGTTTAACACGCAATTCATTTAATTTTATTATCCCACAAGACGAATGAATTACTTAGGCCGATCAAGTTGCATTGAATGAAGAAAAAATCTCGGGTTTGTGGCATAGGCAGCAATTTTAAATTCAATTCATGAAAATGAGTAGGTTTTATTCAAAGATATCTTCTTGTCTTTTTATTAAACTGTATCAGATTGCATACGAATTTCCCAAAGCATATACAAATAACCAATAGATGATATTCATGTTACAGAATTTCGAGTATATCTGATAACAAGGTCAAAACTTACATATTTTGAAAGACATATACTATTTCAAGGAAAAGGGAAAGGTATGCGTATATAAATAAGTTACAAAGTAACGCGAGAGAGAGAGAGAGAGAGAGAGAGAGAGAGAGAGAGAGAGAGAGAGAGAGCAAAGGCATTGCAGTTTACACTCATGATTGTTCATTTTGTTTATTTTATAGTTAGTACATAGAATATACTTGTACATAATTGTAAATACTAACAATGGCTAGTTTTGTGGATATATTTC
Source organism: Megalonaias nervosa (assembly GCA_016617855.1). NCBI lineage: Eukaryota > Metazoa > Mollusca > Bivalvia > Unionida > Unionidae > Megalonaias > Megalonaias nervosa. The sequence continues at coordinate 128 of JAECUM010029224.1, read as the reverse complement.
TGAAAATTTAGGAATATTACAAAGTCTATTTCATTATTTAGTTCGACGTCTCTGTTCAATAATCTATCTAGAGTTACACTAGGAGCGTGTTGAAGGATAGAGTGGAAGAGAGCTGTGATCCTTGAGCG
>JAECUM010029223.1:0-17733 GCA_016617855.1 Megalonaias nervosa | reverse complement strand
TCTATTATACATTATTGGAGTGCTTGAAGTTCATTCATCTCTCAGTTAACACATGTACTCACCATTCAAAATGAAACCACCGGATTTAACTCGATATCTTCCTGGTTTCTACACTCCATTCACTCGATTTGACAAGTAGGTATACCATAAATAAATCTTAATATGAAAGCCTGTAACATATACATAAACTCAACTATACATGATGGACATTTCCTGGTGACCTCTGACTCCCCGATATACTTATTAGGGTGAACAGTGCATTGAATATAATAGAATGAGAAAAATTGACATCATTACCAAAGAACAATGTAACGAATTCTGCTAAAGGGAGGACAATGACATCCAGCCCATTTGATTAGTTAAAATTGATGGGCGCTCGTACTACATGCAATCAAAAGGATTACGAATAGAAAGAGTCATTCAACATTTCCCCTTATATTACTAGAAGCCCTCAATAATATCGAATTATAATTGTTAGTCGACACACTAAAGAGTCAAATCTGAGGTGATTGTTGAATACATGAACATATGCAGCTCTGTCATGCAGCCTTAGGAACAGTACATTTCGTTCTCTTGAATGAAATGGCCATTCCACTGAATATTGTTGAAAACGTATGTTTATTAACGGATATATTGCAAGATACGTTCGTCAAATCCAAACACAATTTGAAACTCAAGTTTTAGAAAACAATCAATAATAGTACAGCACAGATATTTTAGTTTTGAAATAATATATACTCCGACCTGTCTGAAAAAATATTTTAATAGTTTTTCATTTGCAACTTTGCAAAGTATGTTTAATTATAAATCTTAGTTGATAGTACTTGCATACGGGTCTGTTTCGTCTGCATTTTTTTGCAGAGGCTTTGATATTGTCTCTTATCAAACCAGTTTGGTAACTTTATTCCTGGACGTGCTTATTAATTCGTGACCTGCAGTTAAGTTCATATACAATAACGATCGTCTCTCTGTCCCTGTAGAATGTTGTTTCTCTTAAGCATAGGCTTATTTATGCGCTATTTTCATACAGGAATTACAATTAGAATAAACATAAACCGATAATATTCTTACAGCTACTCAGTATTTTGGACATGTGCACACGAATCAAACACTTGAATCAACTCAGTAATTTTCCAACGTGATTTACATTGTATCTAACCTCAGTTGTCTTATAGAACCTATAGGTGCGAAAATGTGTACTGACTAGAGCTCACTAATTGTCAAGCTAATCGGATTGTGCAAGCCGTTGTCCGTTGTATTAAAATTACAGATATTGACAGCTACATTTATATGGTCGTCTACTTACAAAAAATAGTATCAAACATTTAATACATGTGTTCTTCAAATAAGTCTACTTATTCTCAAAATCTTTCTGATCAAATATTGATTATAGGGATTCAATGGGGTTTTTCCTTTAAACTGTTTAACGTAGACGATGAAGGATGACATGCCAAGAAAAAGGATCATACACTTTGTACAGTGAATTTCTTCTGAAGTGACTTAACAGAAGAAATAGCAAATCATTGAAATAAATTATATTGAAAATATAATTGAGAAATGCGCTACAGATGCCATTGACATTCCTTAAATTCAGAATTCAGTGATACGAGTTCTCTTACATGAATAAGGATTGTCTTCTATGCCTCTCCTAATTTCGTTTGTAACAAAATAGAGGAAAGAGACACAATCTCACATAACTCACGCTAGGTTCTAGTTATATGATATGGATATTATATGTAAAAGCTCCAAAGGCTTGTGCTTTACTTTAACCATTTGATCACAATTCAAAGTATAGCGTAATGATCCATTTGTAAAAAGCAGTAACGACGAGCCACAGTCGCAATTCTATGAATATGCATCTATTTTACAGAGGATAGATACCGAAAACATAATATCAAATCAAAATAGTGACAATTAATGGTTGTACAAATTGTTTATTTTTTCTTTTAATATCAGACAAGAAGAGGGTAATGATAATATTTCATTTCTTATGACACCGTGGCAATCCAGGAATCATAATTTTGAACGTCAGTATACAGGATGATACAAGATGCATTTTCTGGGAATTCATTGCCGAAACAATTTCACATGTTCCAATGAGAGAAAGAACTGAAATAGTATATATTTACACGTAGATCAACGGTGTGCTCTCGAAAATAATTGAATATTTATAAGGGATGATCGAACACAACGTCTGCTTATAGTTACGCATTAAGAAATATGTATAGCTCTTGTCTTCTACAATGAATTGTTTTCAACAATATTTGCCATTTTTTCATGGTTTCAATCGTGTAGAAGCCATAATGTATTCATTTCTAAATTCAGTGAAATGAATGCAATGTAGTTTCTTTATATCTCATCAAAGTATGATTTAAGTTGCTTAGAATTATCCATAGCTTGTGGAACATATGAGATTTGTAATTTCACTATGACTCCAGCAGTTTGGATAAATAATCCGTGGTCTTCGTCCCCTCTTTTACTGATAGCTGAACAGGATAGTCACTACATCGTGTAAGATAAGATCGCACGACCGAAATACATTTAAATATTAGCATACGGTCTGAAGACACATTTGTGCTATGTGCACTGGCCAATAATTTCCTTTTCAAGTGTAGCAAAGTTAGAACAGAGAGACCTCTCACAATTTGTATTATAAAAATTGAAGAAAGATGGCCAGGTTTTGAAAGCTATACACAAATATTTGACTTTAATAACTTCAGTTATTTTATTAGATAATACTACAGCGTAAGCTGGTGGGTGTGTTCTGTCCAGCACAGGCTTTTCTCTCTTCATTGCTCTTAAGATAAGGCGATGGATTTGGAGAAGTGTGCTAAGCACATTAGGAAGCTATTGCATCTTGAAGCCATGGTCACTATGATGATTTCGTTTAATACAATACTCAATATAACCAATAAAACATTATGTTTTGCTCTAATCTGTCTCAACTAATTCGTTGAAAAGCATATTAAGGGAGTATTAGACACTCTCAACACTTTGTGTATCTAAAATATCTACTTATGGCCTACTTATAGCCAGTTTCTCTCTCTCTCTCTCTCTCTCTCTCTCTCTCTCTCTCTCTCTCTCTCTCTCTCTCTCTCTCTCTCTCTCTCTCTCTCTCTCTCTCTCTCTCTGCTTCCCTACTTCACATCAGCATGGAACAGAGTTAACTGAACTTATTAGAACTAACAACACACTGCCTATCATACAATCGCATCAGGTGGGAGGTGGATATATCAAAAAGTGGTTTAAAGGAAGTTTGATTTCAGAGTAAGTTACGTTAGGAAGAAATACTAAGTAGAAATGAGAGTATAACATTTGCTATCGTTCAATGTGTGCAAAACTATTTTGGAAATTTAATATTTAGCGAAACGTTTCCTACTGTCTAGAAAGAAACTACGTTGTTTGAAAGTATCGTTAACTAATTCGGGCTTGAAAAAGTACATGGAAAGAGCAACTCAGTTTTTAGACGTTTCACAACCTGAACAAAGTATCTGCAAGGGTGTTATGATAAGGTGTGTGAGACATTTAAAAAAAAAAAAACAGCTTTAACCATACAATCAAATTTGTAGCAGACCACTAGATCGCATCTGTCACGGAATGGTATAAATCAATTTATTTATTAAATATATGTACTTGGGTTTAGTTGTTTGTGTACAACGATACCCGATGGTTATTGATGTATAGTATATAATATTTCTAAACAGTGAGTACGGTTCATCATATGCCGCATGTGCGAAGTGCTTTCGATGGGAAAAACCGACTACATCAAGTGTACAGGCGATGTAGGGTTGCATCGTCTCTGTAGAAATGCCTCAACGTAAGACTAAATCTTTACATTACGGAACAGCTTGTCAGTGATCAGTCTACTTTAGGACCTGTACATCTTCAGCTCTAGAGTATGTGAGTTATATATTGATTTCTGAAGTATAAGTTATACCTATTGCACTAGCACGTTTATTTTTGTATATTTTCTATGTAGCTTTGGCTAACGTAGTATAATTCAAATATTTTCTATTCTTGTTTGTGACTTGTCAAGAGATTTATATTAGCAATATATAGTGGCATTTTTAAGCAACGTGTAGTACCGTTTGATTCTTATCGGACAGAGGTAGATTCACTTCTGAACCTGTTTATCGCTTTGTAATATTGTGCCGATAATGTAATTTGTATAGCTTACCGTATATAACGTCCTTGCGTGTTATCGTATATGCCCGTGCCAAACATAGTACACGGTGTTAGATTTATTTTCAGCTGATCGGAGTCGACGATGTACCAGCTTTAGAGCCAACCATATAATTTGACCATAGCAGCTGTAAAGGTGAACTATAGCAACCGTAGAGCGGAGAGAACAGTGTGCCGATAATGTAATTTGTATAGCTTACCGTATATAACGTCCTTGCGTGTTATCGTATATGCCCGTGCCAAACATAGTACACGGTGTTAGATTTATTTTCAGCTGATCGGAGTCGACGATGTACCAGCTTTAGAGCCAACCATATAATTTGACCATAGCAGCTGTAAAGGTGAACTATAGCAACCGTAGAGCGGAGAGAACAGTGTGTTGCTGGTCAAGAAGCAGGTGATCGGGCGTTGCTGACCGATTGGTGGGCGCCGATTGCTTGATTGACCAAGGAATTGAATAGTGGTTGGTTACTACCTGAAATGCGAACTACTTAATTGACCAATGTGACTGGTAGCCAAGTGTGCTAGTGACGGAGTGTTTTGCGTTACTCCATACATGTAATCTTCTCGCAGTGAGCTACTTTTGAGGTTTGTTATACCCAGTAGTTTGGGACTGTACAGATATTGTGTATGATATAAGTTCCTTTTTACTCATCATTTTACTATTTGAGTAAAGTACATCATTTTTAAATATTTGAGTGAATACATTTTACTATACGAGTAAAGAACATCATCTTTTACAATTTGAGTAAAACACATTAATCTTTTTGTCGAGTGAAATTACTGGGAATCATTAACCTTTGTCCTTATACTGTGTAAGGACATTTATTTGTATTCACATTGATGCTGCATTATTAGGTTCTTGTGGATTGTGTTAATTTTTTCAATATTTCGATCTTATACACGCACATATTAATCAGAATTCTTTTTTCATCCATGTCATTCTTCAATAAACATTGTATTTGTATCACCATCAAATGTGTTCTGTTATAAATCCGAAATCCAACCCGGTTATCTTGTTACAAATGATGTCAGAAGTTAGATCATCTCGGATATAACGGAGCACTAAAGGTATTGTTTCATTATTATTGTATGATCTTTTGTGTGTTTCAGACGCTCTTGACAAGACTGTGAGGCTAAGTAGCCATTTAACATTACTTTATTTTTTGTACACATTTCATGTTTTTGTTGCCTTCAGAGAAGTAAAATACGGTTTGTTTATTGAAGCTTTAGTAGTTACGCCATTTTGCATAGTATTGCATTTTAAGTTGGTCATATCAGATTTTTGAAATGTCATCAATGAAAAAACTTGTGGAACTGTGTATACAGTTTGGCTACATAGGGGAATCTGTTACAAATTTTGTTCGTGAAGAACAGGCTAGGGAAAGGGATCAGACGTTCAAGGAGAGAGAAATCGAAAGGGAGAAAATAGAGATGGAAAGCGAAGCCGAAGAGTGAAAATGGCTTTTAAGAGGGAAAAGATAGAATTGGAGAAAGGGAAGAAAGAGTTAGAAAAACAAGCCAAAAAAGAAAGGATAGAATGGGAAAGGGAAGCAGAGACGGAAAAGATAGAAATAGAGACAGTGAAGGTAGAGTTAGAACATCAAGCTGAAAGGGAAAAGATACAACTACTAAAAGAAGTAGAGGATAGGAAAGTAGAAAAAAAAAAAAAAAACAAGAGAGGTGAGAAGCTTGGAAGAGAAAGATATAAAAAGGGAGAGGGAGTACCAAAGAAATTCTGAGCTATTGCAAATCAAAAGGGCGGGAGAACATGATGCTAAACTAAGAGGTCCCAAATTGCCGGCATTTGAAGACGACAAAGATAACATGGATAGCTATCTAAACAGGTTTGAAAGGTACGACACTGTACAAAAACGGAAAAAAAGACGATTGGTCGCTCCATAATAGCGCGTTGCTGAAGCTTAGAGCATTAAACGTGTATTCCGGTTTACGAGCGGCCGATTCGCTAAATTACCTCGCGTTGAAAGAAACACTTGTGAAGAAATACGAGCTAAACGAGCAAGGGTTTCGCAAGAAGTTTAAGTATAGCAAACCCGAGAGAGGCGAGACATTCACCCAGTTCTTCAGTAGGACGTGTTATTACTTGCAGCGATGGATGGAATGCGGTAAAGTCGTTAAGACATTTGAGGATCTTATCGATTACTTGCTTCGGGACCAGCTATGGACAACTTTTGGCAAGGAGTTAGAATAATTCTTCAGAGAAGGTCTTTCACGAATATATATGACATGCCCACACGGGCAGATTTATTCGCTGAAGCTCGGGGAGGTTCGCAGAATGTCATCTCGCGAGACAGCAAAGGTGGGAATCAGGTCAAGGACCAAAAACCCAGCGAACCTGAAACACCTGACAGCGATAACCGGGGGAGGCATAAGGACAAGCAATGTTTCACTTGCAAGGAGTGGGTCATATCTCTCCCAAATGTCCCTAAGCGGAAGGGATCAGTCCAGATATTCGCGGTGGCCTTTGAAGTCAGAGGGTCGGTAGATGGAAAACTTTATATTTTCCATCAGGCTAACCGGGAAGCAGTGCACATGACAGTGGTGCGTGCAGAGATCGGCACGTCCATTTTCCCCTAGGGATGAGTATTGACGGCGAATGGTACTATCAATAGATAAGAAGAGACCGTTTTACGAGACACATGGTGCATTAGTGTAGTCGTGAAACGGATCCTCGTTCGCGATGACCAATTGCTTGGGTTTAAATCGTCTTGCATGCTACTGGACCAAGCAATCGACCACGTTCATGTCGCAAGGATAGTTATCGAAACACCTTTTCTGACCGGAACCGTTGAAGCGTTGTGCATAGCCAACCCGATCTATGATTTTACGATTGGCATTGTACAGGGATCTAGAACCCCTACCATGTCTGACTTCCAATTGCCGATCATCCAAGCAGTGCAAACCAGAGCTCCGGTAAAAGAGGATAACAAACCCCTGCGTAAATTAAAAGCACCGGAAGACATTATTGATATGTCCCGGAAAGATTTTCTGAACGAGGAAGAACGTGACGCGTCTTTAAACGTGACCCGGAGAAAATGTTGTCGGGTACACTGAGGAAGTGCAAGAACCGGGTGTCCTCTAAATGTCTACTTCGAAAGGGTTTAATGTACAAGGAATATACTACACCTGATGATAGGAAGTTCTTGCAACTAGTTGCCCCCCAAAAATTTAAGTCGCATGTAGTCAAGGTCACGCACGAGTCGAGTATGGCGGGTCATTTAGGCGTGAAGAAAACAACTGATAGGGTATTACGAGAATTCTCTTGGCAAAGTAGAAATAGCAATATAGCGCGGTTTTGTCGTTTGCGCCATATTTGCCAGAAGACGGTCTCTAAGGGAATGATAACTAGAGTACCGTTAGGTAGATGCCCCTGATAGTTACTCCGTTTAAAATGTGGCCTTTGACATTCTAGGACCTATATTTCCACAAACAGATTGGAAAACCGATACATCTTAACGCTGGTAGACTACACCACTTGGTACCCTGAAGCCATAGTCTTGCCATAGATAGAAACCGAACGTGTAGCCGAACCGCTGGTAGACATGTTCAGCAGGGTCAGAGTGCCCGAAGAGGTTCTTACTTATTCTGGAGCGCAATTCACCTCAGATCTCATGGCCATAAATTAGTAAGTTGTTCTCCCACAACACCCTACCACCCTATGTGTAATGGGTTGGTAGAGACATTCAATGGGACGTTGAAGCTAGTGTTGCTACTGATGTGTGCGGAAAGACCTAAGGATTGGGATATCTATCTGAACGCAGATCTTTTCGTGTCGTGAGGTACCTCACGAAATTTTAAGCTTCTCCCCGATCGAACTGTTGTACGGTAGGATAGTTCGTGGTCCTATGCGCATTCTACGCGAACTGTGGTCAGACAAAGTCGCGAGCGAAGAAGTTAAGACTACTTCCCAACATATTGTAGATCTGACCGATGGCTAGAGAGCACATGTTGAATGGTGCAAGACGATCTCGCGAATTCTAGCCGTAACTACGCGATGTACTACAACCAAGAAACGCGAAGCAAGACGTTTGATATAGGAGATCAAGTGTTGGTGCTTCTCCCAACGAATAAAAGCAAGCTGCTAGTCCAATGGAAAGGACCATACGAAGCCAAACAAGTGAAAGGCGTAAAAGACTGCATCAATTATATGGAAGGTAAGTCCAAGATATTTCATGCCAATATGCTGCAACTCTACGTAGAAAGACCTAGTCAAACAATTGATAAAGACGTCTTGAACGTAGTTTGTATAGCAGTGATAGATGATAGGTTTTGTGACGAATCGGAATTCGTCAACAATACCGAAATTCCCCTTGAATTACCCCATTGACGTTAGGAAAGAAGGTTTAGACCAGATCAATGCATGCCTGGATTTATCCGAAGGTTAGTGTACGCAAATTTTGGAGGTTTTGTCCCAATACCAGGACTTGTTTACGGATAAACCAGGCTGTAGTGGATTGATTCATCACGAGATCAAGTTGAGTTCTTCAGAGCAAATCAGGATTAAAGGATATCCAGTACCCTTTAATGCGCAGAAGACAATGAACGAAGAAGTGAGGAAAATGTTTGCCCAGGAAGTGATCGAACCTGCCAATTCCCGGTACTAGTCCACAGATGTATTAGTCAGGAAGAGAAACGGGAGAAACCGTTTCTGCATTGACTTTCGGGAACTGAACAAAGTCACCATGTTTATTGCAGAACCAATGCCAGAAATTGAAAGCTTATTTTCAAAGTTGGCAGGTCATAAATACATTTCCAAGTTAGACCTTACAAAGGGATATTGACAGGTACCAATCGCTGATAATGGCCTCGAGTTAACGGGATTCCCTACTCCCAAATGTCTTTATCAATTTAAAAGCATGCCTTTCGGTTTAGTCAACGCCGGTGCGTCGTGCATTCGTCTCATGCGGAAACTGTTAAACAGTATGGAAAACGTCAACAGTTTTGTAGACGATATCTTTGTATATACATATTTCTGTGATGATCATGTTAAGCCATTAAAGGATCTGTTCGATAGACTTCATACTGCTAATCTTAAAGCTAAGCTCACCAAGTGTAGTATAGGATATTTTAACCTAGAATGTTTTGGCCATGTTGTAAGTGGACGAGTCCTGTTACAACTCCGTGACAATTACCCACTTCTGACACCATTTGTAACAAGATAACCGGGGTGGATTTCGGATTTATAACATAACTTTTAATGGTGATATCATTACAATATATATTGATGAATGACATGGATGAAAAAAAGAATTATGATTAATACGAGCGTGTATAAGGTCCACATACTAGACAAATTAACACAATCCGCTAGAACCTAATAATGCAACAAATATAAATACAAATAAATGATCTTACTCAGAATATGGGCAAAGGTGAATGATTCACATTAATTTCACACGACGGAAATAATGATGTGTTTTACTCAAAATAGTTAAAAAATGTTGTACTGTACTCATGTAGTAAAACGTATACACTCAAATAATCAAAAATGAGGTACTTTACTCAAATTGTAAAATGATGAGAACAAATGGACATATATCATACACAATACCTTTACAGTCCCGAAAAACTGGGTATAACAAACCCCAAAATTACTCCACGGCTGAAAGATTACATGCATGGAGTAACACAAAACACTCAGTCACTAGCACACTTGGCTATCAGTCACACTGGTGAAACAAGCAGTCAGCATTTCAGTTAGTCACTGACCACCATTCAATTGCTTGGTCAATCAAGCAATCGGCGCCCACATGTCGCTCAGCAACTCCCGATCACCTGCTACTCGACCAGCAACACACTGATCTCTCAGTTCTGCTGCTGCTATGGTTCAGCTTTACAGCTGCTATGGTCAACGTCTATGGTTGGCTCTAAAGCTGTTATCCCGTCGACTCCGATCAGCTGAAAATAAATCTAACACCGAATAATAAGTGTGACACGGGCATATACAAATCAGCGTAATGACGTTATATACGATAAGCCATACAAATAGCTCGCTATGTGTCGTAAGAGGCGACTAAGTAGAGGCAACCTGTTTGCCGTGGGTTGCGACCCGTGTCGGAGGAGGAAAGGATCCTGGTAGTTGAGCAGAGGTTTTCCGATGCAATACACTACTTTGGCCTCTATTTCTTCTAGACGGGTAGTCAGGATGGGCCCCTTCTTGACAAATCGGCTGGTCACGCCGAGCCCTAGGAGGTCTTTATTTACTCGCTCACTTTCTTTATCTTTCTCGTTGTATCTCTCTTGATACCACCGTTGCCTCTACATTCTATCCCTTTAACTTTCCCTTTCCAAAGTCTTAGAAGACTTCCTAGAAGGCGGTGGCTCAACGGGTCAATCGGGTGGTAATTTTGCCGACTGAGTATATCTCACGGGATGAATCAGTTGGTGATTTTACCCACTGAGTGTACCATCTGTGTATCCCTGGCACTTGAAAAGTGTCCCCTTGTTGGGCTCCTTGGTGGGCGGGGAGCACGGGTGCTGAATTTTTAAACACACCAACATGGAAAATTCCCCCAAAAAATCACCTTAAACGCACCAAAACAGGATCTAACTCAGATGACGAACCATATGGTGTGGATTCATTTCCACGCTTCATGGCGATACAGTCGAAAGATGCCTCAAAACCGCTTACTGTAGTCTCTCCAATTGTTATTGAAAAAACAATTACGGAATTGATTCGTACACCAAAAAGTGTTAAAAATTTCAAATCGAACTACCTACTTGTCGAGCGTGAGCGACGAGGTCAAACAGAAAACATCAAGAAAATGAAAACTTTCTTCAATATTCCAGTGGCCTCGTTCGCCCACACAGTACTCAGTTTGTCCAAAGGCGTGATTAGCTGTCGTGACTTGGCTAGAGTCAGCGACACGGATGTCATTGAAGGGATGAAAAACGAAGGTGTCACGCCAATTCCAATGATTGTGACACCTGGACACAGGAAAAGGAAATACAGATGGTAAAATGCACGGCTAACATTCCGTATCCAGAGGCCAGAAAGCTTGTACAGGCAAAATCATCCCTTCCTGGCCCAACCTTCGCCACTGTAGTTAAAAACAATCCCAAAGCAACGAAGGTCCATCAAAAACAGACAGATCCACCCGAGTCAACACCTCGCTCTAACATTAACCAGTACCAAGCACAAAAAACAGGGCATCTACCCAAACAACTTTTAATAATACCCCACCACCGAAAACCAAAGAATAAAAGCAGATCGCAAGGAAATAGGCAGCAAAACGGGTCAGAGGACCCCATCAAACTCTATAATATGTTTGGAGACATTGAGAGCATGGATGCAGAAGAAACTGCTCCATGTTCTCAAAGTAGCTCCAGACCTACCAACAAAAAAGTCATCCCCGTACTTCCTCCAGAGAAATAACCAAACAGATTGTCTCCGCGAAAAATCTAACCTAACTTCACAATCTCCACTTTAAACTTATAATGAAGAACACCATCATACAATGGAACAGTCGAGGACTCAAAGCTAATTACAATGGTATTATTCTGCTTCTAAACGAATATGATCCTGCAATACTACGCCTCCATGAAACCTTTTAAAAGATACCGATAACATCACACTTTAAAACTACTCCCTGTTTAACACCTACTTTCCGAATGTTGACAGGGCATCAGGAGGAGTTTCCATTGCTGTGAACAATACAGCCCCTCACAGCGTCATCTCTTTAAACACAAATTTGCAAGCCATTGCTGTGAATGTCACTCTACATCAAGTGATAACCTTTTGTTCTATTTACATATCAATAAACCCCAGCCTATTACCAAATGAATTAGACACGCTTGTTTAACAACTTCCTACGCCATTTGTTTTACTCGGTGATTTTAATGCCTATAACATTTTATCGGGATCAAACTACATAAGCGACAGGAGAGAAAAGGTTGAAGATTTCATTACTAGACACGACTTGTGTCTATATAACACCAAATCTCCGACATATTTACACCCACGAACGGGTACATACACGTGTATCGACTCGACAATTTGTTCTCCTTCGCTACTTTTGGATTATAATTGGAAGGTAGCTGATGACCTTCACGGCATTGATCATTTTCCAATCTACCTTGAAAATATTACCTCTGCAAATGATGTCCCAGTTCCACCATGGAACTGGAAGAAAGCCGACTGGGGCAAGTTTAAAACACTTTGTACAACTAGGTTAAACAGGGATACGGTTTTAAAAGACAATGATGCTATTCGATATTTTACCACTGTTTTAATTGAGATTGCAGAAGAATCCACTCCTAAGTCCTCACCGAACTGTAAAAGAACCCAAAGACCGTGGTTCACCAAAGAATGTAAAGAAGATATTAGACAACGCCGAGAAGCACTGACAAAATTCAATAATCGTCCAACGCCCGAAAATTTAACTCAGTCCTGTATTGTTCGGGCCAAAGCTCGCCGCACGATTAAAGAAAGTAAAATAGCATCATGGAAAAAAATATGTTTCAACTTTAAATTCTAGTTCCTCTATAAAGAAAGTTTGGGACACTATTCGCAAAATAAATGGAAAGGGAAAACACAATTCCTTCCGACATCTGAAACTAAATAACAACAATTTCAATACCAAACATGAAATAGCTAATATACTTGCTGACAGTTTCTCTAAAAATTCATCATCGTCTAATTATTCAGAAGTTTTCCGAAGATTAAAAGCTCAAAAAGAAACAAACAAGGCTGAAATTCACATCGAATAACTCAGAGAGTTATAACCAACCGTTTTCATTGTCGGAGCTTATGGAATCTTTGAATAAGGCCCATGATACATCCGCTGGGCCTGAAGATATACATTGCCAGTTGTTGAAACACCTTCCAGAACAATCCTTGACAGTTCTTCTGGAAATCTTCAATGATTTATGGATTACTGGTAATGTACCAAAAATTTGCAAAGAAACAACCGTAATACCAATTCCCAAACCAGGCAAAGATAGCGCAGATCCTACCAACTATAGACCCATATCACTGAATGGCTGCGTATGCAAAGAATGGAACGAATGATCAATTCTCGGCTTGTATGGTATTTGGAAACCAACAATTTAATATCTCCTGTCCAAGGTGGCTTTCGATATGGTCGTAGTACCAATGATCATCTGCTTAGACTGGAAACATCTATTCGCGATGCTTTCATCAAGAAGGAACACTTAGTAGCGATTTTCTCTGACTTAGAAAAGGCCTATGACACAACATGGAAGTACGGAATACTAAAAGACCTGCACGATCTGGGTCTAAAAGACCGTCTGCTCTCTTTCATATCAAATTTTCTGTCAAACAGGGAATTCAAGGTACGAGTGGGCTCCACCCTCTCTGATATGCACGATCAAGAGATGGGTGTGCCCCAGGGCAGTATTTTGTCGGTGACGCTTTTCAACATAAAATTAATAGCATCACCAAGTGTCTGGCTCCTGGTGTGGATTGCTCTTTTTTATGTTGATTACTTTCTAATATGTTACCGATCAAGGTACATGCATACAACTGAAAGGCAACTTCAACAAAATATCAACAAGATTCAAAACTAGGCCAATACTAAGGGTTTCAAATTCTCGAAATAAAAAAAACAATATGTATGCATTTATGTCAGTTACGAAGACATCATGATGAACCTAAACTCACGCTCGATGGAACACCTATTCCAGATGTTGAGGAAACAAGGTTGTTAGGTATTCTCTTCGACAGAATTGTATTCCACACCTGAAAAAATTTGAAAGATAAATTCTTGAAACCTCTAGATTAAATTACGTAGTAGCGCACACTGACTGGGGTGATGATAGAAAAGTCATACTCATTTATATAGAACATTTATTCGCTCGAAACTAGACTATGGTTGCGTTGTTTATGGTTCAGCTAGGAAGTCCTATCTGAAGATGCTTGATCCAATTCATCATCAGAGAATAAGACTCGCTCTGGGAGCATTTAAAAAATCCCCGTGTGAAAGCCTACTCGATGAAGCGAAAGAACCACCATTATCACAACGTAGAGAAATACTTTCCGCACAGTATGCTCTCAAATTAAGATCAGACCATCTGAACCCTGCTTTCTCGGCTGCTTTTCAAACCAACTACAAAACCTTATACGAAAACAAACCAAACGCCACACCTACCTTTGGCATTAGAATATTACCATGCCTTGACAGTACCAAAATTTATCTTTCACAAATTCAGAAAACGTCCATCTCCGAAACACTTCCCTGGCTACTTCAACAACCAAAGGTACTTTTTACTTTACACGATGGAACAAAATCGGAGGCAAACCCTTCCATTTTCCACAACTCTTATCACGAACTCCTCACCCAATTCGAAAATTATACAAGGATATATACTGAAGGATCAAAGATGAGGAAAAGGCTGCTGCAGCCTTCGTTAGTGGAAAACACACAACAAAAGTTTGCTTGCCAAATGGTACATCAATTTTCTCAGCCGAAATCAGAGCAATAGACGTTGCTTTGCAATATATTGAAAACAAACGTATTTTAAACAACATCATTTTCTCCGACTCATTATCAGTACTTCAGTCACTACATAATAGAAAACTGGAGAATCCATTATTAGCCAATATTCTCCTCAAACATACTAAGCTGAGAACCTCCCACAATATGCTATACTGTTGGTTACCCAGCCATATTGGAATTAAAGGTAATGATAAAGCAGACCGCGCTGCTAAAATGACCCTATCACTTGAACCATCTGATTTTAAAATACCGTATACTGCTTTTAAAACTAGTATGAAAGAATGTTTACGTCAGAAATGGCAGGCATCATGGAATGATGCCGTGAATAACAAACTTCATGCCATCAAGCCATCCCTAGGAGAATGGACTCCTTCCTACAGAACCGTCCGTAGGGAGGAGGTAGTCATTGCAAGAATTCGAATTGGTCATACTTATTTAACCCACTCCTACATACTAAAAGGAGAAGACCCACCAGAGTGCATTTCTTGCAATGAACCATTCACCGTTAAGCACTTTATGTTGGAGTGTTTCGACCTCCAACCTACGCGTGATCAGTATTACAATGTGCATCACATTAGGGAGCTCTTTGGTACTGTTAGCGTGTCTTATATTATAGACTTCCTGAAGGAAGTAAACATTTATCATGAGCTATAGCTTTTATGCTATCACCATGAGCAGTTGTATGTGCTATATATACCGTCAATAAATTTTAATTACCTTTCATCTGTGTTCATTATCATACACCATTTACACTCCCCGTTGATCGGGAAGCTTTACTTAGTTATCACCGTTACCATTTTGTCGTTTTACTTTCAACTGTTTGGCTTCTTGTCGCTGGTCGATACGAAACCTTTTACCACTTTTAAATGATCAAAGATATAACCTTTTGTATGGCGCTAAACAGCCTCACAGTGCTGGTGCGCCGTAAAAATTCAACCAACCAACCAACCAACCAACAATTCAATATCTCCTTTCCAAAGTGGCTTTCGTTATGGTCGTAGTACCAATAATCATCTGGTTAGACTGGAAACATTTATTCGCGACGCTTTGATCAAGAATTAACACTTAGTAGCAGTTTTCTTTGACTTAGAAAAGGCCTATGAAACAACATGGAAGTACGGAACACTAAATGACCTGAACGATCACTGTCCAAAAGACCGTCTGCCCTCTTTTAAATCAAACGTTCTGTCAGAGAGGGAATTCAAGGTACGAGTGGGCTCCACCCTCTCTGATATCCACGATCAAGAGATGAATGTGCCCTAGGGCAGTATTTTGTCGGTGACGCTTTTCAACATAAACATTAATAGCATCACCAAGTGTCTGGCTCCTGGTGTGGATTGCTCTTTGTATGTTGATGACTTTCTAATATGTTACCGATGAAAGCATATGCATACAATTGAAAGACAACTTCAACAAAATATCAACAAGATTCAAAATTGTGCCCTTACTAAGGGTTTCAAATTCTCGAAATCAAAGACTGTATGTCTGCATTTCTGTCAGTTACGAAGACATCATGATGAACCTAAACTCACGCTGGACAGAACACCTAATCCAGTTGCTGAGGAAACAAAGTTTTTAGGTATTATCTTCGACAGAAAACAAATTTTTATTCCACACCTGAAGAATTTGAAAGATAAATGCTTGAAGTCTCTAGATTTACATAAAGTTGTAGGGCATGCTGACTGGGGTGCTGATAGAAAAGTCATACTCATTTACATAGAACATTTATTCGCTCGAAACTAGACTATAGTTGCGTTGTTTATGGTTCAACTAGGAAGTCCTATTTGAAGATGCTTGACCCAATTCATCATCAGGGAATAAGACTCGCTCTGGGAGCATTTAAGACATTCCCGTGTGAAAGCCTACTCGTTGAAGCGAGCGAACCACCTTTATTACAACGTAGAGAAATGCTTTCCGCACAGTATGCTCTCAAATTAAGATCAAACCATCTGAACCCTGCTTTTTCGGCTGTTTTTCAACCCAAATACAAAATCTTACAAAAATAAACCAAACCCCACACCTACCTTTGGCATTAGAATATTACCATGCCTTGACAGTACCAAAATTTATCTTTCACAAATTCAGAAAACGTCCATCTCCGAAACACCTCTCTGGCTCCTTCAACAACCAAAGGTACTTTTTACGTTACACGATGGAAAATAATCGGAGACAAACCCTTCAGTCTTCCACAAATCTTATCACGAACTCCTCACCCAATTTGACAATTATACAATAATATATACTGATGGATCAAAGGATGAGGAAAAGGCTGCTGCAGCCTTCGCTAGTGAAAAACACACAACAAAAGTTTGCTAGACAAATGGTACATCAATTTTCTCAGCCGAAATCAGAGCAATAAACCTTTCTTCGCAGTATATTGAAAACAAACTTATTTTAAACAGCATCATTTTCTCCGACTCACCATCAGTACTTCAGTCACTATATCATCGAAAACTGGAGAATCCATTATTAGCCAATATTCTCCTCAAACATACTAAGCTGAGAACCTCCCACAATATAGTATACTGTTGGTTACCCAGCCATATTGGAATTAAAGGTAATGACAAAGCAGACCGCGCTGCTAAAATGACCCTATCACTAGAACCATCTGATCTGAAAACACCGTAAACAGATTTTAAACCTAGTATGAAAGAATGTTAACGTCAAAAATGGCAGGCATCGTGGAATGATGCAGTGAATAAACTTCATGCCATCAAGCCATCCCTAGGAGAAAGGACTCCTTCCTACAGAGCCGTCCGTAGGGAGGAGGTAGTCATTGCAAGAGTTCGAATTGGTCATACTTACTTAACCCACTCTCACATACTAAAAGGAGAGGACCCACCAGAGTGCATTTCTTGCAAAGAACCATTCACCGTTAAGCACTTTATGTTGGAGTGTTTCGACCTCCAACCTACGCATGATCATTACAATGTGCATGACATTAGGGAGCTCTTTGATACAGTGAGCGTGAGTTGTATTAATGACTTGCGGAAGGAGGTAAACATTGATCATAAGCTAATGTTTTTATGCTATCACCTTGAGCAGTTTTATGTGCTACATATATATATATATA
>JAECUM010029222.1:0-39119 GCA_016617855.1 Megalonaias nervosa | reverse complement strand
AGACATCACTATAAACTGCCACACTGCAGACATCGTAGCGATATGACTGAAAAATTGTTAAAGCTACGTTAAAAATCATAATCACATCACATCACAAAAATGTATTAGAATAATCGTCTTTGTGACCAAGACAAGGATGTCCAACTGTTGAGCTCTCCCGCATACGGTACATACTAGAACCAATTACTGCATAATATCATTTGATTGCTAATCTTGTTTGAGCAAACTTTATTGCTCTCAGAGGTTTGGTATCAATTGATTTCATCTTAGTTCCATTTACTCTCACCCATGAGCAGAGAAAAAGCAGTTCTTTTGTACTCCATATTTGCTTGATATAATGGACCTGAAATAATTTTAATAATTGATGCACTAAATGAATTTTATACTGGTATATTGCATTGCGGATATTTATACACCACAGTAATTATGCAGAGTGCTTGTCTTGGTCTAAATCATGCTTGTCTCAGTCCAAATCATGCTTGTTTTGGTCTAATTCATGCTTGTCTTGATATAAATCATGCTTGTCTCAGTCTAAATCATGCTATTCTTGGTATAAATCATGCTTGTGTCAATCTAAATCATGCTTGTCTTAGTCTAAATCATGTTAGACTGTCTAAATCATGCTTGTCTCTATCAAAATCATGCTTGTCTTGGTCTAAATAATGCTTTTCTCAGTCTAATTCATGCTAGACTTGGTCCAAATCATGCAAATCTTGGTCTAAATCATGTTTGTTTTGGTCTAAATCATGCTTGTCTTGGTCTAAATCATGCTAGTCTGTCTAAATCATGTTTGTCTAAATCATGCTTGTCTTGGTCTAAATCATTCTTATCTTGGTCTAAACCATGCTTGTCTCTGTCAAAAAAATGCTTGTCTTGGTCTAAATCATACCAGTACTTTGCATTTTATAATATTTTATATATAATTTACCTGTTGTGTTTATAATCACAGTTCAAGAAGATATTAATAGATTGACATTTGTGTCTATGCATCCATCCGTTCTCTTTGTCTAAACAGTAACTTCTATTTTCATTCTGTGTGTCTGTGCATCCATCCATTCTCCTTGTCCAGACAGTAACTTTTATTTCAGTATGGTTGTCAATGCTTCCATCTAATCTCCTTGTCCAGACAGTAACTTTTATTTCTAATACTCTTTTTGAGACCAAACTTGTGGTATTGGTCATCTTAGAATAAGGATGTGTTGCACAATTAAGCTCTGTTGTTTTATGTGCAACATCTCATAATGGTTACCTCCCTTTGGCAAATGCCTCTCTTATCAAGTTGGTGCCTGATTTTACAAATATAACCACAACCTTATTTGTGAAATCAAAATATTTTCATCCTTTAGGTGGTCCATTTTTTTCTATACGTTTTTTATTTCTGGAATTAATTTATATCTATGGTTTTGCTAACAGTGACATTGTTGTTAGTACTTAAAATCATTGACTGGAAATGTGTATTCTTGTTTCAATCAATGGAATTGTGTATTGATGTGTCCATGATTGGAGTTGTGTGGTTCTATGATTGGAGTTGTGTGGTTCTATGATTGGAGTTGTGTATTGCTCTTCCACAGGACCATTGTTCATTTGGACTTAAAATTTTTGACTTACAGGGACAACAAAATCCATGAAAATTGGTACAATATATACTTGCTTGTAAGTTGAATCGAGCTGCAAACTACATAGACCCAGATCTGCTTGAATGTGCATTATGCTATGGCAGATCTGAGTCTGTGTTGTTTGCAGTTAGACCATTTTTATAAGCAAAAATATATGGCACCCCATGAGAAGTTGTGAATTCACAGTACATACATTCTTTCTAAGGTTTGTTCAATATTGCTTAAACATCTTTGCGATAATTTAAATGCCATTTTTTTTGACACTATATTTTCTGCTAACTAACAGTTAAACTTAACTTTTTCTCTTTGTTTTAGACATACCAGAGGAGTTTGAAAATGATGAGAGAGAAGTTCAGGATGATTATGCAGATGATTTTGAAGAATATGACTCTAGCGAGGTGCTTGTAACAACTTGTAATCTTTGAATTTGACTCTCCCTCTACCAGTGGCTCGTAACAACTTGTAATCTTTGAATTAGACCCTCCCCCTCCCAGTCACTTGAAACAACTTGTAATCTTTGAATTTGACCCTTCCCCTCCCAATGAGCTATATTTATATTTCTGAAAAAAAATTATTATTCTGATGCTTCTTCCATTCTCACAGCAAAATATCTCCATTATTTGATCTCTGTCTCCAACTTAAAAGTGATATATTGTCTAAGACAGTGATGATAAGGAAGGCACACTCTGACATCTTATATAGTTAAGATTTTTTTGTAAAAGATGGAAATAGGAAGTTGGGAACATATGTCTTTCCCTATCGAATCAAATTTACAAAAGAAGATCCTGCTTTTGTATGTTTTCTTGTTTGTTTTGTCCTGGAATGTCAAACATAACATACTGAAAATTATCTTAAAGCTTAATCAGATTGGTTCATGCATAGAATATTATAGAAATAATACATTTGAGAAGAATAAGCAAAGATCATTATGGAAGATCTCCAGATGTAATGAAACTCGATTATAAAAACCTATTTGATCCTTAAAAAAAATCTTTATAGATATCATTTACATTGCAGTTGCACATTCTTCATCACTACTGTAAATCTTGACTGCCTCCCCATCTCTGAATTCTAGGTTTTATTTGTTATAATTGAAAGTGAATCTGATTCCACTGATCAAGTTTTCTTATTGTGTTTCAGCCAGATTTATAAATGTTGTACCTTGTCATTTTTCATCATAC
This sequence comes from Megalonaias nervosa, assembly GCA_016617855.1. Classification (NCBI taxonomy): domain Eukaryota; kingdom Metazoa; phylum Mollusca; class Bivalvia; order Unionida; family Unionidae; genus Megalonaias; species Megalonaias nervosa. Next base: position 36,322 of record JAECUM010029222.1, on the reverse strand, counting down.
GTGTATTTCATTATAATTCTCATAAAAAAATGAATACATATATTCAGCGGCTGTGAATCATAATATTTATAGAATCATGTTATATTTTAAATAGTCAAGTAATTATGATTTATTTTTTTTTAATTTGATGAACTGATGATCAGCTAAATGTGTTAATACCTTCTTCTAAAGTGCTCCTGAAAATATTTTTGGTGTAAAATGTTTTTCTTGTATTTTTTGTAGGATTTGGATAAACTGGTGACACATGCCAAAAAAGCGCAGGAAATTGTTGTGGAGGATAACTTTTTTGCTGATGACAAATGCAGTGAACTCCATCGAAACCAGACTGTTATATTCAGGGAGTAAGAGATTTTGTCTGTTTTCAGAAGGAAGATAATTGTATGAATTCTTTCGTTGTTGGCATGTTTGTTTGTTTGTCTGTCTCTTTCCTTTAGCTCACTGGACTATTAAGGCCAAGTCAGTTGATGATATGGTCCTGCATCTTTCGTGTGTCATCCAGTGTGCATCATAGATCTGTCAACAATTGCTGCTTTCAGCTTCTCAAAAACAACAAAGTTAATTTCAGCCAAATTTGTCAGAAAGCTTACTGGCGATAAAGGCTTTTCAGATTTGTACAAATGATGCTCATCTGCCATCATATATGGCCACCATTGCTAAAAATAGAAACCTGTTAAATGACTTATCAAAAAACACTGAACAGAAGTTAACCTAATATGACAGAAAGCATCACTGCTTCAAAGATTTGTTTAAAAGCTTTGTACAAATGATGTCATCAAATTTGGACACCATAAAAATAGAATATTCCTTAAATGACTTCTCAAAAGCTATTCAACATAATTTTACCTGATTTGACTGAAAAACATTCAGGCATGAAGGACTTTCAAAGTTATAAAATTATCCACCATCAGATATGGCCACCATTACTAAAAATATAAAAACATTTAAAGGACCTTTAAAAACCACTTAATAGAATTTGACCAAATTTAAAAGAAAGCATCTTGGCATAAGGGGCCTTCATTTAATTTTTTTGCATATGATGCTGATTTGCTATCAAATTTCCGCAGATAGAAAAATCCTGAAATTACTTTGATAAGCACTAAAAAGAATTAGATCAACTTTGACATAAAACATCCTGGCCTAAAAACTTTTTTCTGATGGACAAATCATGTTGATGTGCCATCAGATGAGGATGAAATTACAAAAACTTGAGATATGTTGAAACAATTGTTTTAATAATATATACAACAAACAGTGTTGGAAAGAATTCTTTCAGAATGCAGCCTAATGACCTAGATTCCTTGATCAGGTGCTCTTGCATTTGCCTGTTAGGCAGATGTCAGTTGAGTGAGCAATGTTACTTAGGACTCTTCTTTTTTAAAACATAGTGCAAACGACAACAATTTATGTTGAAGTTTTTAGTTGTAGATGATTGCTAGGATCATCTACAACTCAAAACTTCAACATAAATTGTTGTCTTTTGCACTGTGTTAAAAAAAACGAGTCCCAAGTAACATTTTAGAGTTATTGCACATCTTTGTCTTGTAATTTCATGCAATGTATAGCAAATCTTGTTAATGAACTAGTCCTGCAGTTTTTGATGGATTGCCATGAAACTTGATCAGTATTATCATTATCATCTGAAGATGCACATGTCACCAAAAACACCTGTAACTCGATTTATTTTAGAATTACTGCCCATTTTGTCTTGTAACTTCATGCAGTGTATGACACAACCTCATTAATGAACTAGTTCAGCAGTTTTTGATGGATTGTCTTGAAACTTGGTAAATATTATGGTCATCACGTGAAGATACACATATTGTCATATCATTATCATTATTAAGAGTTATTTCATGTTTTGACATACAGTTGAATGCAGTGTATGACAGAATCTTCTGAATCCAACTAGTCTTACAGAATTTATTAATTGCCATTGAAACAAGGAAGTGTTATCATCATCATCTGAAGATGCATGTCAACAAATCACTGTAAAATCAGATTTATTAGAGTCATTGCACATTTCTATTTGCACAGGTAAATGCAGGTATGGCAGAATTTTATGAATGCAGCCACTCTTGTATCTTTTGATGGATTACTGTGAAGCTTAGTGCAGATTATGTTGGAAGATATTCATGCTGACTAATTATCAGAAAAATTATGCCTTTTTTTTCTACTGTAAACTCGTCTTATCATAGGGTAGAGGTGGTTACTTGGGAATATCTGCATATATCATTTTCTAGTCAGCTGTCAAGATTTTTGTATCCATGCCTCCTTCACAGTAATTTAGTACCATCTAAAAAATAATTTACAATGACCTATTTTTTGCATACAGTTGAGTTTTGCTTATGTTTGACACAGTTTTCCTGCTCAAGGTAATAAAGACCTGTAATGGCAAAGGTATATTTAAATAGACAGGTTTTCTTTTAAAAGGCAGGAATTAGGGAATGCACATAGGAAGGTTACTTCATGAATTTTGATTGCAGGGTACTGAACTTGATTAGGCATGTATGTTTGCCTGCCCAATTTTGATTTCCCATTTTTGTGAAAAAGAAACAGTTGTGAACTAATGCCATGCTGTTGCAAATTTAAGTTACAGTACAGGTCCCTTATCACTTACTTTTATTTTTCAGGACATGTGGCAGATATCTCAGAGACAATCAGTTGAGTAGTGTGTCCAAAATGATCGAGGAAGGAACTCTCAGAGAGGAAGATTTAAAGTAAGTGGACTGATTTAAAACATTACTTTTTATGGCCTTTTGCTGGCATTAAATTCAAGGTAATTAATTCAAGGTAATATAAATATGATGTCGTTTTATACTTATGACATGATGTTGATATGGCAATAATATGATATATTTTCATCTTCTCTCAGAAATGAATGTAAAAATAATATTTACATACATCAAAATGAACTACATCTATGGCAGTAACTATTCTTTAACTGAAGACATGACATCTTAGAAATAAATAAACATTATTATTGAGATTAAATAGTTCTGTGAGCTTTCAGTTATATATTTCAGTTTGCAATATTGATAATACTGTAAAACCTGTAATAATTGAAAAAAACATAAAATAACTAGTTTGATGGTTAAAATTTTTGGAACCATAACAATTCTTCAGTTGGTGCTAAGTTTTTTTTTGGAGTTATTTCCCCTGTTCCAAATAGACATGTTGCTCTTGTGTATTTGCCTTGAAGACTTAAAATGTGCCAGTATATTAGTTAATTACAGTCACAGTTAAGTACAGAAGACATTTTCTACAGATTAGTTTCATTATTTTACAGATAGAACCAATAGATATGAGGTACCTGTAATTTTGCCCATTTTCTTTTTATTTTTTTTACTTATCACCACTTGAGAGTGTAGGGATGCACAAAACATTTCCTTTTAATTAATTGTGTGTGTTTCTTTTGTGATTCATCACTAAATGACATACTGTAGTAAATTGGATTGGGTGAGGTTTGTCTCTGGAACTGTTTCTTTATCTGCAGCAAAGCTTATGGTATGGTCTGCCATCCGTTGTCTGTTTTCCATCCATCCATTAGCACAAGTTTCTTTCACTACTTCCCGTGAACTACTTGGAGGATTGCCATGAAACTTTACACACACACTTTCATCTCTATGTCTAGTTGGCCCTGAATGAAAATGCTGCCATTTAGACATCCAATATAGCCACAATTTGCAGCTATCTTGTAAATCAGGGGTGGGCAAACTACAGCCTGCGGGCCGCATGCGGCCCGCCAAGGGCTTTCATGCAGCCCGCCAAGGGTTTTCATGCGGCCTAGGAACAAGTCCTATGTTCACGCTATTTAATTTTCTCAAGGGTAAAATTTCTTTCTAATTTTGAGAGAAATGTAACCACGCGATGCCAAATACCCACCCAGTGGGAAAAGCCATAGAAATTTCAATAGAACTTTGTTTGGCTTGTTTCGCATTCTATTCATATATCTATGATTTTTTTCCCACCAGGTGGGTCGATCGAGCTGCGCGCGCGCATGCGTTGTCTTTCACTGTTCACACGCTTGTGATTGGCTGAGTGCGTCATCAGTGTGTCTTGACTGTGTGTCATTGGAACCAGCGCGCTTACGTGCCAAAAAGATTTTTTGAACAGTGTATGCACCCGCCATGGCAGACGAGTGACTCGCAGTTAACGCGAAATTGTTGAAGTGAAGAATTTACCGGGATTGACAGTTCTGTATCGATCATTTAAAAAAGCTTTTATTATCTGCCAAAGTTTACCCAAAATGAATTGTTCGAGGATATCTAGAAAGCGAAAAATTGAAGATGAATGCCATGCATTTAACAAGGAGTGGACTGACAAGTATTTCTTTACTGATGTTGGAGTTAAAGCTCTGTGTTTGATTTGTCAAGACACCATTGCCATTTTCAAGGAGTTCAGTTTGAAATGTCATTTTCAAACTAAGCACAGTAACTTTGGAAAAAATTTATCAAAACAAGAGCTGCAAAAGAAAGCAACTGATCTGCTAAAAAAGTTGAAACAACAACAAGCTGTGTTTGTGAAAACTTCATCTTTACAAGAGAATGCAACAAAGGCAAGTTTCGTGTTGGCCAACAAAATCGCAAAGCAAAACAAACCATTTTCGGAAGCAGAATTTATTAAAGATTGTATGATTGATGCTGTCAGTGTTGTGTGTCCTGAAGCCAAGTCAAAAGTAGAAGCCATATCATTAGCACGAAGAACTATTGTTCTTAGCATAAACGCAACTGTTAAAGGCCAGTGATAGCTTTCAGTGGTTTTCTATTGCTTTGGATGAGAGTACTGATATTCAGGATACTGCACAGTTGCTTATTTTTATCAGAGGAATTGATGCAAACTTTGACATTACAGAGGAATTGTTATCTATGGAGTCTCTCAAAGACACTTGTACTGGGAAAGATTTGTACAACAGTGTCATTAACAGTTTAATCAGATCTGGATTAAGCTTAGATAAAATGGCAAGTATTACAACTGATGGGGCTCCTTCACTCACAGGTAAACATTCCGGCCTTGTGAAGTTAATGAATGATAAAATTAAAGAAGATTTCCCACTGCACAGTGTACTGTCCTTTCACTGCATCATACATCAAGAAAGCCTCTGTAAGTCTTCTTTAAATCTTAAGCATGTTGTGGATCCAGTCGTGTGTGCAGTGAATGCAGTAAGAGCAAGGGGACTGAAACACAGGCAGTTCCGAAGCCTGTTGGAAGATATGGAAGCTGATTTCACTGATGTGCTGTACCACACAAATGTCCGCTGGTTAAGCATGGGAAAAGTACTAAAGAGGGTGTGGGACCTCAAAGCAGAGATTCTATGTTTTTTCGATGAAAGATATCTCTTGTGACTTTTCAAAACAAATGCAGAGTGAAGAATAGATTTGTGATTTTGCATTTGCTGTGCACATAATGCAAAAATTGAATGAGCTGAACACTAAACTTCAAGGAAAAGTTGTATTTACTCATGAATTGTACGTGGAAGTGAAATCCTTTCAAATGGGGCTTAAACTTTTTGCCAAGCAGCTGAATGAGCAGAACTTTGCTCATTTTCCTCTTTTGAAGACGCATACTGTTTCACAAGCATTATCTGACAAGTACAGTTGTCAGATCAAGGCTTTAAGAGAAGAATTTATCTGAAGGTTTGCTGATTTCAAGGCAATGGAACAACAGTTCGACCTGCTCATTTCACCCTTTGCTTGTGACATTGAAACAGCCACTGAAAAACTGCAGATGGAACTGATTGATTTGCAGGCCGACAATTCCTTAAGAAGAACTTTTGAAACCAAACCCCTGATTGAGTTTTATGCTTCTCTACACCCAGGAAAGTTTCAAAATCTGAAAGAATTTGCCAGAAAGATGTTTGTGTTGTTTGCATCAACCTACATTTGTGAGCAGACTTTCTCTATTATGAAAGTCAACAAGTCAAAGAACAGATCGCTTCTCACAGATTCAAATCTTCACTCAGTTTTAAAGGTAAGCACGAGCAACTTCTCACCAAATTTTGACAAACTGGTCAATGAATCTGATCAGCTGCATCATTCGCACTGACTCTGTTTATGTTACTCTGTTTATCAAGTAAATGTGCTTCTTTTCAAGTTTAAGTTTTCAAATATTAACAACATATCAACAACTGTAAATTAATTATGATGTTATTTAGAAAAACCTTTTGTTTTTGCTATTTCAAATATTAATTATTTTACTTAATGAACTATACGGCCCGCTAAAGTTGTAAATTTGTGTATGCGGCCCTTGCACTGGAAAGTTTGCCCACCTCTGCTGTAAATGTTATTCCTACTCCAGAATGCATGGTCATGTTAACATGGGATTTTCAGTAAATGACTTAACAAAGTTTGTCCTAAATAAAATTTGCACCAGTCTGACATCCAGTATTGCCAGTCTTCTAATATGCAACTTCTCCTAAATGGAAGTTTGTATCAACATGTGGTTTTCATTTAAAAAATGTATGTATGGTTGGTCTATCCATGGTTGTTCAGTGGATAACTTTGCCAGTTTTGTGACCAAAAGGGTGTGGGTTCAAATCCTACTATTGGATCAGTCTGGTTCAGCACCCATTGGGTGTCCTTGGGTAAGGCACTTTACTCCAATTGCCTTAAATAATATACTTATGTTGATGTGCCATACAGCAGCAAACCAAAATGAAATTGTGCTAACATGGCTGCTGGCCAGCTTGAGAATTTCTGTCCTATCCTCCCCTGAGAGAATGATTGTGTCAACACAGGGACTTCTTTTGATATGTAGTTAAAAATGCCTGTACTCCCATTTAGACCAAGATGTTAATCCCTACCGGCTGTAGTTAATCCCTACCGGCTGTAGAATATGTAATTGGTATATCCAGTAAAGTTCTTTATCTAAAAAAGTACTACTGGAGAGCTCTGGATCAGATTTAATAATTTCTGTTACCTGTTGTGGTCAGATAAATTAAAATGCTTAGACACCAGGGAATCTATGATTACGGATATCCCTCAGGTACCTTTTTACTCTCACTTGGAATTCCCTTTTAGTCTCACATACATATATTTTGTGCAGGTGAGTAGATAGATGACATTGCTTGTGGTACAGTGTCCTGTTAGTTTTGAGGCATCTCGGAGGATGGAGTTCCAAGCACTGACGAAATCGGGAGAATTAGTGAATCTCTGGTGTAGATTAATTTCTAATTCTTGAGCAATTTTCTCTTTAAGGCCACACTCTTGGAGGTAGTCAGACATCATTTTTGATTTCACATATTTGGAAAGAAGTTTTCTCGCTTCTTTATAAAGCAGAATTGATTGGGATGGTAGTAGCAAACGCTTCACTTCAGGGCATTTTGTAACTGGTTCTTCCAGTTTTCTCTTTTCGTTTGAAGTCTCATTTCTCCTGACAACTGTATATATAGAAGAGCTGGACAAGAGTACTGATGCACTCTCGTATAGACTCATTGACTCGTATAGACTCATTAACTCGTATAGACTCATTGACTCATATAGACTCATTGACTCGTATAGACTCATTGGGCTCTCAGTGGTATTGGTATTGTGTAGATTGGATTCCTGATTCAGAGGGTTGCATTCACTTCCTATAGAATATAAACTTAGGGAAGATCATGACTTTGGATGTGGAAGTGGACCAACCCATCTGCTGGGGTGTCCTGTCACCACCTGTCCCTGACCAGTTTCGTTACTATTGTAACTCGTCATCTCGTTATAAAGTGAAGTACTCTTCATGTTAGAAAACACATGCCAGCATTATGTTTTGCATTACAGAAATTCACTTTGTAGAACTAAGTTTCTGTAAATCAAAATAAAAATTCATAAGAGTTTGCTAGTCATTTCTTTATTTTTACCCCTCTTTAAATCATATTTCTCTATGTATCCAAAACCCAGCTATGAGACAATGGTTTATTTCGGAACCCGGATGCTGCAGCTGTTAGTCGCGACAATACTAGTCACACGACCTTACAAGTAGCTACACCAGCTGCATCAGCATCACTGGTGACAAAGGGGCATATAAACCTCACACTGACATAACATAGTGATCAGTTGAAGAAACAGTTCAACCCATATTATTCCCTCTGATGAGTTGCAATAGTAATGAAATTGGTCAGGGACAGGGGGTGACTACGACACCCCAACAGACAGGAGGGTTTGCTTCCACATCCAAACAGTCATTATATTCCCTCTTACGATATGTAGTTGATTCTAAATAAAAATGGTGCTACTTAGAACAACAACATGTCTGTCATGGTGGCCATCATGAAAATCTTGTTGCTGCTTCCCTTTAATGGATGGTCATATAGGTTTTCACTGAAAGCATTGTTATCTGGTTGGTCCTAAATGAAAATGATGATATTTTATCTCCCAAAATGTCTGCAAGAACCTCCAATAAGGCTCAATTATGGCCTTTCCAAAAATCTTGTTATAGCTATTTCTGCCAGAATGGATAGTCATTTCGGCATTTGGGTTTTCACCAAAACATGACATATAGTTTGTATTAATTGAGAATGGTACCAGTCAGACCTTCAGCATGGCTGCCATAGTGGCTGTCATGAAATCTTGTTCTTGCTGCACCTCCTGTAGGAATTGTCATATTGACATGGGGTTTTCACTACAACACTTCTCACTATTTTTGTTTGGTACAAAATGAAATTGATAATGATTTCACTTCCAAAATGGCTGCCACATTTCAGTTCTTTTGAATGTATGGTTGTATTGATGTGTTGTTTTTTATGGTTAATATGCTGCCACATTTCAGTTGCTTAATTCGAATGTATGGTTGTATTGATGTGGGGGGGTTTCATTTTTAATATGTTTCTCTCAAGTGATATGTGGTTGTTCCTGTATTAAAATTTGTGTGGATCTAACTTCCAAAATGACTGCCTTAACAGCCATCTTGAAAATCCATATATGGCTGCTTCATCCAAACCAATGGCCACATGATAATCAGGCTTTAGACTGTAAAATTATAGCAATATTTATCTGGTTCTGAATGAAAAATTTCTTCATGTACCTCTGATTTAGCACTCTAGGGCAGTGATGGATGTGTGATTTTGCAGCCCTTAACCATTGTCAGAGTTAGCCCCAACCCCAAATTTTCCCACCCTAAGCTAGCTGCTATCTCAGAAATTGTATTACTGTTGCACTTGAATGAATGGTGGCAATAAGGATTTTCACTGAAAGAGTTCTTGCAATATATAATTGGTTCAGAATAAAAATAGTGCAGATCTAATCACTATCTTGTCTTCACTTATGAAGGAGTTTGAAAACCAAACCTAATTGATGCTAAGGTCAAGTCATTGGTTATTGCTGCCATATTTTATATCATCAAGCTTATAAACACAGTGAATTGTATATATACAAATGAAAGTTAACTAGGCATTATGTTGAATTGGGTTACAAAAAACAAGATGATTGTCAGCACTCTGACATTGATTTTAAGGTCAGATGGTTAGACTCTGGTTTTTAGCTGTTCTAGCTTGTGGCACGATAACACAAAGAATTAATGGATTTTCATTAAATCCAGTTTGTTAATATAGCTAAAGAGTACCTAAAATGATGCCAGTTTGTTAATATAGCTAAAGAGTACCTAAAATGATGCCAGTTTGTTAATATAGCTAAAGAGTACCTAAAATGATGCCAGTTTGTTAATATAGCTAAAGAGTACCTAAAATGATGCCAGTTTGTTGATATAGCTAAAGAGTACCTAAAATGATGCCAGTTTGTTAATATAGCTAAAGAGTACCTAAAATGATGCCAGTTTGTTAATATAGCTAAAGAGTACCTAAAATGATGCCAGTTTGTTGATATAGCTAAAGAGTACCTAAAATGATGCCAGTTTGTTAATATAGCTAAAGAGTACCTAAAATGATGCCAGTTTGTTAATATAGCTAAAGAGTACCTAAAATGATGCCAGTTTGTTAATATAGCTAAAGAGTACCTAAAATGATGCCAGTTCAAAAAGTTATGGGTTTTGTTTCTCCAAAAAATGGTATGAATGTAACCACTTTTGCATGTAAATATATCATGACATGTATGAAATACAATATACTGATCTTCTATCCATGCTATTAGGTTAAAGGTCAGAGGTCATGATAGTTACATTGTATGAGATATATTCACTGATCTTCTACCCATGCAGTTAGGTTAAAGGTCAAATTTCATGACAGTTACATTTTATGAGATATGTTCACTGATCATCTATCTATGCTGTTAGGTCAATGATCAAAGGTCATGACAAAAATTTATGTACTGCACTTAAGCTGTCTTGGGGATCAGAAAATATTTATTTTACTAAATTGGGTATAATGGATTTTCTTAAGATTATGAAATGGTTTCAGTATTAGCAGTTAAAAAGAATAAAAGGAATACAAGAAGAAACAGAGTTTTTGTTAATTCTTGGAAATTCTTTTCAGCCTGTAGATCATCAGTCCCATTTTCTTGTTGTGCTCTTTGAGCTTGATTTTAAAAATGGCCTTGGGGAAAGGAAGAAGAAAAAAACTCAGTCTTGTTTTTTCACTTTTTAATTTTGCCCCAGACATGTCACTTTCATAGATAGATGCAATGTAGTTGCACATTTGTTTTGTCTAAACATTCAGTGAATTTTAGTATCTTTCATAAAGTTTACTGATTAAAATCTGACATCAGATTTATACAGTGCATTAAAATTATTAAAAACACCAAGTTGGATCTAGTTTTGGTTTTGTGGTACATACTTTATATTTCCTTACTGCACCATATCTTGCATTTAAAGTACATCTGTCAATTTTTTTATTCTTTTATTCATTCTTTTTCTTTTCTGGGGAAAAAAAGCTAATTCCTTGAATAAAATTTAATCAAATATCACATGTATATATAACTTTCAGAGAAACTCATGGCTGTGTAAAGACTTTGCAGCTTTTACTTGAAAAGTACAAGTTCATATAATCATTAAACAGACATTTATTCATAAAATTTGAATACAGATTGATTTTTTATCGCATTGTCATAAAAATCTCCATTACTTTGAATAGTTACTTGGATCCCCATCACATTGGATAGCATCTTATCCCCATCACATTGGATAGCATCTTATATCCACATCACTTTGGATAGCATGTCAGATCCCCATCATTTTGGATAGCAAACTCAATCTCCATCACTTTGGATAGCATCTTAGATTCCCATCACTTTGGATAGCAACATCCATCTCCATCACTTACATAGCAACTTAGATCACCATCAATTGTTTGTATGGCAACTTATATCCCCATCACTTTGGATAGCAACTTAGATCCCCATCACTTTGGATAGCAATTTAGATCCCCATCACGTTGGATAGCAACTTAGATCCCCATCACTTTGGATAGCAACCTCAATCTCCATCACTTTGGATAGCATCTTAGATCCCCATCAATTGTTTGTATAGCAATTTATATCCCCATCACTTCGGATAGCAATTTAGATCCCCATCACTTTGGATAGCAACTTAGATCCCCATCACTTTGGATAGCAATTTAGATCCCCATCACTTTGGATAGCATCCTAGATCCCCATCAGTTTGTATAGCAACTTAGAACCCCTTCACACTGGATAGCAACTGAGAGCCCCATCATTTTGGATAGCAACTTAGATCCCCATCACTTTGGATAGCAATTTAGATCCCCATCACTTTGGATAGCAACTTAGATCCCTCACTTTGGATAGCATCTTAGATCCCCATCAGTTTGTATAGCAACTTAGAACCCCTTCACATTGGATAGCAACTGAGAACCTAATCATTTTGGATAGCAACTTAGATCCCCATCACTTTGGATAATAACTTAGATCCCCATCATTTTGGATAGCAACTTAGATCCCCATCACTTTGGATAGCATCTTAGATCCCCATCAGTTTGTATAGCAACTTAGAACCCCTTCACATTGGATAGCAACTGAGAGCCCCATCATTTTGGATAGCAACTTAGATCCCCATCACTTTGGATAGCAACTTAGATCCCCATCATTTTGGATAGTAAATTAGATCCCCAACAATTTGGGTATCATCTTAGATCCCCATCAGTTCAGAAAGCAACTTAGAACTCCATCACTTTGGATAGCAGCTTAGATCCCCATCATTTTGGATAGCAACTTAGACCCCCATCACTTTGGATAGCAACTTAGATCCCCATCATTTTTTATAGTAACTTAGATCCCCATCACTTTGGATAGCAACTTAGATCCTCATCAGTTTGGATAGTATCTTAGATCCCCATCATTTTGGATAGCATCTTAGTTCCCCATCACTTTGGATAGAACTTAGATCCCCATCAGTTTAGGTAATGCTATCATTCACACATGTGAATCAAATACATGTCTGTCAGTCCCTTTCTCAATGCAGTCAGTTTTTGATGTGTTCATATCCCATGAAAGTGTGTAGATGCTAACTAAATGGAAAGAGTGTAAAATCATTCCTTTGGATGAGCCTGCCTTAAGTACAAACCAACTTCAACCAAGATACTTGACAATAAATAAAGACCTTGTAGAAGAATTAAAATCACACTTCCACAGTGGTATGCTACGGTCAGTGGAGACCATCAGGGAAAAGGAAGAGGTCCCTGATGAAGATAAGTGTACTATATTAATAGACCTCAAGCCAATGGATAAACGAGGCTTATGCAAAATATGAAAGATAGGACCCAATTATCAGTGGCTTTGAGAAAGTTGGGCTTGTTTAATTCAACATACTGACAAACATTTGAGAGCAGATTTTGATTGACACAGTGTTGATTCAGTGGTTTTGTACAAAAATCATTGAAGTGTGAGCTTCATTACTCCATTGTAGTTGGTGTATATTAAATAGTGTTTCATAGTATTTCTGCTTCAATCAATAGTTCTGTTATTTTACAATCGTGTTGTTCATTTGGATTAAACATGCATAGATAAAATAAGATGTTTTGCAGGAGGATTAAAAAAATTTTGACAACAGCTTCACATGAATCAAGAATCAACTTGAATAACAATTAAATCAAATTTTTATATACCAATTTAATTTATAATTCTTTCTTTCATTTTCATTATTACTGTTTGAATACTTTATTCTTTTTTTATTTCTCTCTATCATTATCTCACAACAGATTGATTTAAGGGACCAAGTGGAAATTACAACTAATAGATACCATAGACATAAGTATGCATATAAAATGAGTTATATATGTATGGAAATGGATTACCGTATTTATGTCTGTAACAGATGTAACTCATTAAGTTAAATGTCTGCTATGAGATTTAAGGAACATGACATTCAGTGGTCAGGTTATTCTGCATACTCTAACATAATTCAGGTACAAGATATCAGCAAGCTAGACATGTCTGTAATAAGTGGTTGGAAGTATCAAATCCAGATTGCCAACATTTTATTTTGAAAAAGAACACAGCTTAAATAAGTATTAGCATATTGTAATAATTAATTTTTCTTGTTTCTTAGATCTGAACTCAGACGGTCTATTGGAGATGACAACATTGAAATTTGCCATTTGGATATCGGTGATCTTTGAGAGAGCTGAGGATTCTTGCAGAATATCTGTAACACATTAGATTGGTGGATTGTTTGTACTAGACCATGATGTTACAGAGTTGCTTGCAAACAGAATTTGAACTTCAACTCCACATCCAAAGAATTTGTTTTCAGCTTGGCTTGGGTTAGAATTTGTATTCAGACAAAAGTTTCAAATATCTTGATTTTGTGCATGGTTAATTCAGATCATAACAAGACACCCAAACTGGCTTAAGATAACTCTCCCGTGTTGCACTGGTCTATAAATTGATGCAGTGATGCTTCATATCAAACTTACTAGAAACTCATCAAGCAGTTTTTCAGAACATTTGTATAACATTATTCAGTTTTAGCTCAGGTTGTCATAGACCAGAAGAGCATATGGGATTGTCTGTCTGTCTGTCATCCATCCATCTCTTAGCACAAGTTTGTTATTGCTACTCATCCTAAACCACTTGGAGGATTGCCATGAAACTTTAAACACATTCGTCCCATGGTCTAGTTGATCCAAACAAGGTGCTGTTCAGACATCCTGTATGGCTGCTTTTCCTGAATGGATGGCGGTATCATCACGAGGATCCTTACAATGTCTGGTTGGTTCTATATGAAAATGGTTCTGTCTGGACATCTAATACAACCACTATAGTGGCCAGCTTGAAAATCTTGTTTTTTAACTCCATCTTAATGGATGGTATTATCAGCATGATGCTTTCACTAAAAGACTTCTTATGGTGTGTGCTTGATCTTAAATAAAAGTTTTCCAAATCTGATACCCATGTGACAGTCTTCAAAACCTGTTTTCTTCCTCAGCCAAGATGGAAACTCATTTCAGCATTGGTTTTTCACCCAAAATCTTCTTGTGACATCTAGTTGGTCCAAACTGAAAATGGTCTGATATAATTGCAATTTCTTGCCATTTTGAGAATCTTGTTATTTCTTCTTCTTCTGAATGATAAGTCATATCAACGTAGAGTTTTAACTAGAAGACTTCTTAATGTCTTGTTGGTCCTAAATGAAGATGGTTTTGTTCAATATCATATGGCTGCTATAGCAGCTAATCTTGAATATCATGTTACTACTACTCATCTGTAATCAATGATCATATCAACATGAGGGTTTCACTTAAAGGAGTTCTTATGATGTCCTGTTGATCCTACATGACAGCGTTGCTGATCAGATGTCCAATATGGCCACCATGGCAGCCATCTTTAAAATCTTGTTACTGCTTCTTCTTCAGAATAGAAAATCATTTCAACATAGGTTTTTTATCAGAAGGCATCTTATAATATCTAGTTGGTCCTGTATGAAATTGGTTCTGCTCAGATATCTAGTGTGTCTGCCACAGTGACCAGCTTGTTATTACTACTCCTCCTGAATGGATGGTCATATCAACATGGGATTTTCACTAGAGGACTTTTTGTGATGTCTAGTTGGTCCTAAATAAAAATGGTGCTGCTCTGATTTCCAGCATGGCCACCACAGTGGTCATTTTGAAAATCTTGTTATTGCTACTCCTCCTGAATGGAAAGCCATATTGACATGAGGTTTTCACCAGTAGACTTCTTATGATGTCTTAGTTGGTCCCAAATGTAAATGGTTTTATGTGGATATCCAATATAGCCACCACAGCAACCATCTTAAAAATCTTGTTATTGCTATTCCACCTGAATGGACGGTGATATCAGCATGGTGTTTTCAGTAAAAGACTTCTTATCATGTCTGATTGGTCTTGAATAAAAAATGTCACTGATCTGATATCCAATATGGCCACCACAGTGACCATCTTGAAAACCTTATCGCTACTTCACCAGAAGACTTCCTATGATGTGTTATTGGTATTAAATGGAAATGGTACACATGTGACTTCCAGTGTTGCTACTATTGCAGCTATTTTGAAAATCTTGATATTTCTGATCCTCCTATATGGAAAGTCATATCAACATTGCATTTTCACCAGCAGGCTAATTATGATATTTACTGGTGCTGAATGAAAATGCTGTCAATTTGATATAAAATATGGCTGCTACAATGAACATGTTGAAAAACTTGTCTCTAATTCTGCAGATGGTTATATCAACATGGGATTTCACAAGAATTCTCAAAATGTAACTAATTTTGTCCTAAACAAAAATAGTGTCATCTTAGATCCAATGTGGCTGCCACCATAGCTTATTTAAAAATCTTGTCACTAGAAATATTTAGGATGGTTTCATCACTCAATAGTTAAAAAGAAGAAATAGTAATGTCCTGAATTCCTGGAAAATCTTTTCAGACAGTAGAGCATCAGTCCCATTGAGGTAGACCTTGTTTGGAATCATGAATTGGAATAAATTGTTCAAACTTTAAAAGCTTTGACGACAAGATAATCACAGTAAAAATTTTGGAAAAATTGGTTGCATGGTTTTGCTAAAGGTTTTTAAAGTGGTTACTTTCTACTTACATAATACTGAACATTTATATCTGCCATATTTAGATATCTTCATGTCAAGATACTTACTACATCCAGAAAAAAATGTATTCAACAGTTTCAACCTTTGAGAGGAAATCATTTTATATTTATGTTTCTATGATCTTAGTTTTTAGGTATACACATACTGAAACTTGAACTTTTAATCTGAACTTTTCAGTCAAACTGCCATGGTGAATTTAAGGTCTTGCTGGAGTCCATCAAACTTCTGAGCAAAGTGTGAGCATTAGATTTGGCTCCAAGTCGATACAATGTAACATGGAAGCATTGCAAGTGCTCCTAGCCAATGTACTGTGATATAGAAGTAGTTGTGATGCATTAAGCCAGTGAAATGTAATGTGGAAATAGTTCAGTTTTCATTGGTTGAAATACTCTTGTCTTTATTCATGCTTAGAAGAATTCAATATTCAGACTCATTCAAAACACAAACAAATGTTTAAGACATTTAGTTATATATAGCACCAAAGGATAAAGACATGTCAACACAGACTGAGAGGACTAACTAGGAATGCCCTTATGGTACATTAGTACTGTATTCAACCATGTACATCGTTAAACCAACTTTGTAGAGCATTGACCCTGAACTGTCATCACATAATGTGTTACCAGACCAGGTCAGTAAATGCTTGCTTTAATAAAATTTGTTGGAACTTTATGCAATGGCAGATCTGGATCTATGAGTTCTTGTAGAGCCTGACTTGGTTCTACTTTATGCAATGGCAGATCTGGATCTATGAGTTCTTGTAGAGCCTGACTTGGTTCAACTTTATGCAATGGCAGATCTGGATCTATGAGTTCTTGTAGAGCCTGACTTGGTGCAACTTTATGCAATGGCAGATCTGGATCTATGAGTTCTTGTAGAGCCTGATTTGTTGGAACTTCATGCAGTGGTAGATCGGGTTCTAAACTGTTTGCTTTCAATAACAGTGTAGAGCCTGATTTCTTGTTGGAACTTTATGCAATTGCAGATCTGGATGTAAACTGTTTGCTTTCAATAACAGTGTAGAACCTGACTTGCTGCAACTTTATGAAGTGATAGATATGGGTCTATGCTGTTTCTGGTTGGATGCATACTGTATGTTTTGGCAATAAAGTACTCCCTCACTATTAGACCCTCAATTATAACAGTTCTTTTAATAAGACTGATATGAACATGAATCTCATTTCTTTAAAGTGTGAGTAAAATTATACATAGTGTTTGCTTCATTATAAGGTTGTATACTCTATGGCTTTAAGGGAATTCTGTATCATGTACTTCATACAACAGAATCACTGTAAGGTAGTATACTCTATGGATCCCATTGACAGCATTATAATGAGGGGATATTTATGTATCATGTACTTTATAAGGCAGACTCACTATAAAGTAGCTTGTTATATGGCTGTCATGGACAGCATTATGATGAGGGGATATTTATGTATCATGTACTGTATAAGGCAGACTCACTATAAAGTAGCTTGTTATATTGCTGTCATGGACAGCATTATGATGAGGGGATATTATGTATCATGTACTTTATAAGGCAGACTCACTATAAAGTAGCTTGTTATATAGCTGTCATGGACAGCATTATGATGAGGGGATATTTATGTATCATGTACTTTATAAGGCAGACTCACTATAAAGTAGCTTGTTATATGGCTGTCATGGACAGCATTATGATGAGGGGTACTGTATGTATCATGTACTTCATAAGGCAGTCTCACCGTAAGGTAGTATATAATCTTTGACTTGCATAGCTGGCATTATAATGAGGTATTACTGTATGCATCATGTATTTTAGTTTAAGACAGACTCATTATAAGGTTGCTTATATGACCCCCATGGACAGTGTTATAACAAGAGATTACTGTACGTTTCATATACTTCAGTATAAGATAGTTTGAGTATAAGGCAATCTCACTTTAAGGTGATATCCTATATGACTCTCATGGACAGCATTATAACGAGATAGTATTGTATGATGAGTATCTGCAGGAGATATGATGTATTGGCCTTCCAGTGGTTGCAATCAAGTCCAGATCAACAAATTTTTTTTTTTAAGAGAAATGGTGAATATTTTATGTTTGATTAAACACATAATAATGATTGCCTATATTTTACTTGTTGCATTTTAAAAGTCTCTCAGTATAGGATAGATTTTTTACAGTATATAAAATGGTACCTTTAAAAAAAGATTTTTTCTTGATGAAAAAAGCAAATAAATACTTGAGCTTGCAATGCATTTTTATTTTTTTTAGTAAAAATATATCTGTGATAGTAAATTTAATACTTTATAATTCTTTCTTGTTCTGAAGAGATTCATTTCTTAGGTGTTAATGAAAAAAATAATTCTTGTTACCAGTCCTGTAAAAGAAAGATTATCCTGTACAAAAAATAGATAAGTGCTTGAGTGTAATATGGAGGTATCTTTTGGTTACTCAGAAAAGAAAATACAAGATATTTGATTGGAAGATATGTGAAGATGTGTTAATGTTGGACAGAGCGAGGTAATTACAGCTTGTTTGTTCAGAAGATACATGTATCATTTGAGATAGGCAAAACATTATTGAAATCATTGTCTTGCATTGAAAAGTTACAGAGTAAAAGTACATTTACAATACACACCTAATATTGAAGAAAGCGACCTAAATCTGCCATTCTTTAATATACCAACAGATCCAGATCTACACAATTTCCTTCAAGTTTCCTACAAGTCATTAATAGTATGAATCGGGTCCATGCTAAAGGGCAATTCAGACCTGTTCTCAAGTTGTCATCTTCATTCTCTTCTTTATAGCCATCGAGTGCTTTTTTATTTTGAATACACAGTATAAACTTTAAAACGGTTTGAACATATGATTCTTATGACTTCTGACAAAGATTTGTGTTCAATTAATAATTATATCTGAAGTCATGTTTGAATGTATGCAGTTCCCGTCAATAATTCACAACTTTAAGAAGTGAATAAAATTACATGCATGTATCTAGGCTAATAAAGAGGAAATTATTATTCTGTGGAAGTTTACAGGCAGATTAGAATGTAGTAAAGGTAAATAAGTTTACTTAATATTTCACCCAATAAAACAAATAAGATATGCATTGTACCATTCTACCTGCCAATCATTTTCAAGAGTAACCTAATTTCATGATTACTTTTCTTGCAAAAACAGGCATATTGCAATTTTCCAGAATCAAACTAAAACAGATTTTAGTATTTTCAACCCCATTTTTTTCGTTTGGATTCTATTTGGCTCAGTGATACAAAAAAAATGTTTACAGACAACTGTTTCAAACTTTCTAAATGTTGACTACTCTAAAATAACTTCCCCTTATTTTCCTACCACTTGGCTGTATTCTGACATGGATGGAAGTTACTTTGCCCAGACTTGAGTCCATCATGAATGCCCAAACAAACTCAAGTCCAGTATGGATGCCCAAACTTGAGTCCAGCATGGATGACCTAGATTCTAATTTGCAGGTGTGTTATGCAATGGCAGATGTGGGTTTATGCTGTTTAGATGACTATGTAATACATGGTTCAACATGGTATGTGTGGTGCCAAAAGTAATATTATTAAAATATTTCATTAAAATAGCATTGAGTAGCAGGCTGGGCCAATCAGTACTCTTTTACTATTACAGTACTCCCCGACTGTAATGTGCTTCAGTATAGAGCAGGTATGGTCGTTGATATAACTTCATTATAAAATAGTAATCTTACATAATCGCCACATTATAACACTATGATGTATACTGCTTTATAGTTAGACCACAAAATAATGACATACATTATACATATTATTTCATTACAATATACCATATATATTCGCTTATAAAATAAGTCAGACTGCAAACAACAAATATCCTGATTTGGCATAATGAACCTGCAGGTCTGGGTCTGTGTTGTTTGTTCTACTAATTATGTCTAACAAACTGCACAGACCCAGATCTGCTGGCACATAACGCGCTGGCAGATCTTGGTCTGTGCAGTTTGCAGGTTGACTTGACTTATAAGCGAGTATATATGGTAATGAAATGGTGGGATCAATTATCATACCTGCCATGCAACTAGAATGGTGTTATAATGAAGGACCTTAGAATGAGGGAGTGATGTATCCATAAAGTATTTCTGTATATAGTGTTCCAGCCAGCAGTTTCTTAATTGGGGGATGGGGGCGTGTCTTATTGTAAGGAACTATTTTTGCACCTTTTGTCACGCTTGACAAGGACAGGCCACGTGCATTTGGCATTAATGAAAAGATGAAGACAAGTTAATAGTTATATGATATAAGGTAACCTTACCTATAAGACTGTCCATTTGTATGTCTCCTATAAACAGCATTATTGCAAAGGAGTACTGTACAGTTGGTGTTGGTGTCAACATGTAAAATATTTGTGAGAATGTAATTTACTTGTGCTTTTAATACTTACGCTCTTTCCTATAATGTATGTTCAGCACGCAGATTCCATGATAAATCGTCATTATTTATTTTCGACTCCATAAAACGCATACAGTAGCAAAATATCACTTCATTGTAAAGAATAAATTCTGTTGACATCAAATAATTCATTATAGCGAGGTAGAACTATTTGTATTTTTGTAATAAAACTCTTCTTTCATTCACGTGTGTATCTGATACAATAAAAAACAAAATGGATACAATATTTTGTATCAGAAACACTAACATTTAAATTTACTTGTTTGTTAATTCATACTTGTGTGTTTCACTTTGTAAATACAGACTGAGGTTGTGATGTAAATCAAATACAATATATATGATCTGTGATATAGACTTTAGTTTGCAATTTTGCAGTTATCAGTCAGTCATACACAGCTTTTAACTTTAATACATTTGTATACCACAACTAATACAATTCATTTTATGTTTTGATCAGAATTCATTATTCCCCAGAGATTATTTCTGATATCTTCTTTCCAAATATGGATGTAATAGAAGTCATAATTAATCATTTGTGAATCTCCAATCTCTACTTAAAGAGACAAAATCACAAATTAATTTTCCTTCTCATTCAATACAGTTTAATTATTTTGGGGTTTTTTTCCTTTGTACTTGAAGATAATTTTTTACTGTCTTGGAAAGCAGTAAATAACCTTTTGAGATCTCCAAAACTTCTTAGTCAGTATAACTGTATATATCCAAGTTAAGCATAATAATTTTTTTTAATTTTTTTTTTTCAATTGCAAATCATTTTAACAGCAATTGTTACCCACATTAAACAGCATTACAACTTACGGACAAATGAGCAATATCAAAATTACTGAACTGATCACAAATTGTTCCATAGATTCATATTGCCAGGAAAGAAAACATGGCTTCCATGGTATCTAAATCTAAATGTATTATTCTTCATGCCCATGTCAACAAGTCTAGTGTATTATGTCATAGACCTGCTCGTATTTCTGCTCACATCTAAGATCAATACATTCCTTCATCCGTCCATTATATACATTTTTGTTTTCTTGATAAGCCACTGAACCTAAGAGGGTACTGTATTTAAATGAAATGTTTCACTATACATCATAACAAGGTTTTGCTTGCTACAGCCAGTTTTAATACCATTACTGCTACTGTCAAAAGTCAAGGTCACAGCAAGATCAGATTTAGAAGGTTGTTTGAACCAGTTCCAGTTTTGTATCTTCATCTCCTGGTAGTAACCTTGACATGTAATTCTGACCTTTAGCACAGCATTTGGATAAACAATTAAAATGCTAAGAAAATTTGCTTATAATATGTTTTTAAGCAAGCACCTTACTTTTCATTAGATTATAGCAAACTGATATTTGTTTCGTCTCGTTTTATACTAAGGATGTTGACATTCATATATGATGTACATTTTTAAGGCAATCATATGAAAATTTCAGGGAGATGATAATTTAAGGGATTTTACTACTGTTCTATGAAGCAGAAGAACGATTTTTTGTCAGGGTTCAGTCAGAATGTATTAATAGGAATACTTTGGTCATTTGGTGTTAATGACAAAGAAAAGAATTAGGTGCAATTTAAAAACTTATTAGCTGAAAAAAGTATATTGTGTAACAATGATCTTGAATCGTTTGGATGCATCAGGTTCAGGGTTAACATGAAGCATCTGTGTACTTTGAATCAGAATGTTAATTCAAAGGGATAATAAGTTTACAAATGTTGTATATTGAATTTTAGCACATTCTGTTATATATATATATATAATATATATATATGAAATTGTTATTGTTGCAGCTGTTGATTAATATTAATGCTGAAGAAGACAATAACATAATAATTGACAATCTGTAACAATAATGCAGTGGAATTAAAATTTTAATTGACGTTTTTCTCATTATGTGAGTGTGTAGTATTTCTTGATGGATAAAATGTATTTGAAAAGCACATTGTATAAGTTGAGAGATTAAGTCATTCACGTGTCTTTATATATGTTTGAGAGATTAAGTCATGTGAGTTATAGATATATACCGTTATGTTTTTATAGTTTTGCAGATCTGTATGATATATAAAGTTGAATGCATATACTTGTATATTTTATGAAAGACTGTAAGGACTGTAATAAAATTACACTCTGATGACTTTTTTCTTCTTCTGTAAATCAAAGCACACATGGTATGTATTAGTCATAACTCCTACCCAGGTAACTACCCTTCTCTTTTATATTTAACTACCTTACTTTTTTTCTGCCTTCTTGTATTCATTGCCTCAACTGGTCATAAGCTAGAAGAGCATATGGGATCGTCTAGCACCCTTCATCTGTTCATTAGCACAAGTTTTTTTTATTGGTCTAGCACCCTTCATCTGTCCATTAGCACAAGTTTTTTTTTTTTGGTCTAGCACCCTTCATCTGTCCATTAGCACAAGTTTTTTTTTATTGGTCTAGCACCCTTCATTTGTCCATTAGCACAAGTTTTTTTTATTGGTCTAGCACCCTTCATCTGTCTATTAGCACAAGATTTTTTTATTGGTCTAGCACCCTTCATCTGTCTATTAGCACAAGTTTTTTTTTATTGGTCTAGCACACTTCATCTGTCTATTAGTACAAGATTTTTTTTAATATTCTACCACCCTTCATCGACCCATTAGCACAAGTTTTTTTTGGGGTCTAGCACCCTTCATATGTCCAAAAGCACAAATTTGTTTTTCTGTTGGTCTAGCATCTTTCGTCTGTCCATTAGCACAAGTTTTTTTATTGCTATTGCTCCTAAACTAATTGGATGATGACCAAAAAACTTAATAAACACATTTATCCCATGATCTGGTTGGTCCCAAATGAAAATGGTGCTGCATGGCCACCCAGAATGGCCACCATGGCAGCCATCTTTATAATCTTGTTCTCACAACTCTACCTGAACTGAAGGTGATATTGGCGTGCGGTTTTCATTGGAATACTTTTCATCCTGTCAAATTGATCCTAACTTAATGATGACGATCAGTTGTCTAATATGGCCACCACAGTGACCAACGTGATAATCTTGTTATCACTATTCCACTTGAATCGATGGTCATATTAACATGTGGTTTTTACTAAGGCTTTTTATGATACCTAGTTCAATCAAATGCAAGTGGTGCTGCTCAGACATCCAAGTAATAGCCACCACAGTGGCATTTTGAAATTCTTACGTCTACTTCTGAATGAATGGTCATATCAGAATAAGAGTTTCACTGAAAGACTTTTTTGCATGTCAGATCAGAATAGGGGTTGCACTGAAAGACTTCTTTGCATGTCAAGTCGGTAATAAATGAATATGGTTCAGATATAATATCTAGTATGGCCACAATGACAACCATCTTGAAAATCCTGTTAATGCCACTCCTGCAAAACAAAGTCGAATCAACATGGGGTTTTCACCAGAAGGCTTTTTATAATGTCTTGCTGGTCCTAACTTAAACAATTCTGATCTGACATCCAGCATGGCCACCATGGTAGCCATGTAGATAATCTGGTCATCAGTACTCTTAAATGGAATCTCATTTATTCATCACAAGTTCTTATGGTGTCTAGTAGGTCCTAAATGAAAATGATGCCAAGTAACCCTCACTGTGGCCGCAATGGAGACCGTCTTGAAAATGTTCTTATCTCTACTCTTAAATCGATGACTATATCAATATGGGATTTTAAGCTGGTGCTAAATGAAAATGGTGCCAATCGTATATCTAATATGGCTGCTATAATGGCTGTCTTGAAAATATTGCTGTCACTACGCCCCCCTGAATGGATGATCATATTGACAAGGGGTTTCATTAAAAGACCTTTAATAATGTCTTGGTTCTAAATGGAAATGGTGCCAATTTGTTATCTAATATGTCTACCACAGCAGCTAATTTTAAAATCTCGTTATCGCAGAAGAAATTAGAGATGAGTTCAACATTTGGCAATTAAAAGGAAGAAACGGTCTTATCTTAAGTTCCTGGAAATTCTTTTCGCCCAGGGATGTGTCAGCCCTTCAATGGACTCTTGTTTATTTTCGCTGACTCAACATAACGCATACAGATATACTGTAGCAGCTTGCAGCTTTTATTGTGACAGAGCTAAGTGTTGTTGAAATTACATTTTTTCGACATTTACCTATTAGTGGATAGGAAGTTCCATTTGGTCCAAACTGTAATTCCTTGATGAATTTTGGTCCCCCGCTTTTCCTGTAAAAGGGGAGGAGGTTATTACATTGGGCCTATCCATCCACCCTTCCTTTTGTCTATGTTCACGTCAATACAATAACTTCCTATTTAGCTCACCTCTACAAATTAGAAGAGATATATTATACTACCTGTCAGTGTCCACATATATAAAAGTATGTGCATACGTACAGTCTCACTTCACCTCAACCATTCATTTGCTCTAAGCAACCATTTGAAGTGGGTTCCTTAGCACCAACTCCAGGGGGAGGGTTATTGGTTAGTTGGATTTGGGTTGTTTGTTTGTTTTTCCAAATCACATAAACTGTCAAACTTGTAGTTGTGCATTTGGTATAGCGATGCAGCCTCATCACAAAAGTAGGTCACTGACCCTTAATTATGCGTAAATTTAAACCAAACTTGGTACGCAGGTTACTACTGATAAGTATTTTTTGCCGAGTTCGAATATGGACATTCTGCATCGTCGTTTAACGAAGTTATGCCCTTGACTCTCAAACTCGCCCACTATTGTTTCTGTACAAAATACTTCCGCAATTATCGCTGGAATTTCATTAAATTTCGTATGCAGGTAGATATAAAGAGGCTTTGGATGAGTTCGATTGTCAGCATCGTTTAGTAGAATTATTATAACACCTGATTGTCGGACCCACCCAATTTTATTGATGCACGATACATCACTTAATTACTATTGGAGTTCAACCACATGTAATAGCATGATCTTGATGAGGCCAAAGAAAAGCGCGGGATATAAACTCCTGAAATCTGCTTATTAGATTTCAACAAATATGGTATCGTGGCCTAATGATTTGAGCGTCCGCCTCAGATGCGTAAGGTCGCGGGTTCGAACCCCGGGTGAGTCATGCTAAAAACTTATAAAAATGGTACTAGCTGCTGCCTCTCTAGGCCCTCAGCATTAAGAGGTTATTGTTAGGACTGGTCGGCCTTGTGTCAGGATAATGTTACTGGATAGGACATGATGTCACGTGTCTACGGCATGATGCCCCATTGCTAGACATCACTATAAACTGCAACACTGCAGACATCGTAGCGATATAACTCAAATTGTTAAAGCTACATTAACAATAAAAAAACAAAAAAACACACACACAAACACAAACACTCAACTACTAGAATTACTTGCCCTATTGGTGATCCACATTTATTTTGAAACACAAAATTTTTCATGGTTTGTATTTGTTCGGCACTTACCCTGGGCAAAATGTCTCGTACACTGCTTATTAGAAAAAAGTTCAATACATGTATTAGTTTTGCAATGTCCTCATCAAATATCGGTTATTTGTTGTATTTTTCAACTGACACAAATGCAAGGGGTATTCAATAGTTGCATTACATCAAGTTCGTGCAAATTACTTTATGCAGCCAAAATATTTTACCACAAACATAAATAATTATTCCTAGAAAGGCTTGTGCGCTGCCGCAATGAAATGGAAAACCAACAAAGAATATATAATGGGCTTGTCGAGAAGTATCCGTTCGATAACAATCTTCGGCCAAAAAGTCAGCAAAATGTTTTAGCACAAATTATGGATAATTCTGACTGTCATGTTATGGCACGTGCAGAACGCATGCTATTTTACCACAATGATTTGATCAAAGAGATTGAAGTTGTAAAAATAGAACACGCATTTGGTTTCCAATTTTCCTGTCAGTTTATCTGAAGTATGTTTTAAAACCCTTTTAACCAGTAATAAAATATACCGCGTCAATTGGCATCACATAAACACACTTGAAGTGAGCTGTTTTTGTATATATAAATCCAAGGATTTTGCTCGATTTTACAGGTACTCTAAACAACAGTATCTTTGTTTTTAAAGTGTTATTGTCTTTTTCCCCTCTGTTTTTAAACATTTAAACTTTATTGCTTGATTGATGAATTTATCAAATGATAAGTTCATCAATTTCTTGTCGATATTCCAAAAGTTCCAACAATCACAACGTACCTTCCTTTATACATGGGCGAGAAGTGGTCTTTAAAGACAACAGGATACCTCCGTCCTTCATCGGGCGACCACTTATCTTTGCAAGTGATAGAACTTGGGATTGAGCCTTTGACCGTAGAGACGCGTCGCAACGCCGTACTGCTCTGATTAACTTGCGTGCCGAATGTCCGTTTATTATCTTTAGCGAGTGGAATCAAAAGGGTTTCATGAGAAATGTTAAAGAGAGATCGGATTTTACAGAGAGCAGATCCACATCTCACAGATGAATTGTGTGTGTGTTTGTGTTTGTGTGTGTGTGATTTGGATTTTTAACGTAGCTTTAACAATTTTTCAGTAATATCGCTATCATGTCTCCAGTTTGGCAGTTTATAGTGATGTCTAGCACTGGGGCGTCATGCCGTAGACATGTAGCATAATGTCCCACCCAGTTACATTATCCTGACACCAGTAATAATGGTAAACCGATTGGCGATAGAAATTATTGGGGGAATATATCTGTATTACCAAATATGAACCACAGTTATAATGAGTAAAATACGTCTATATTACTTCAATATTACATTCGTACATCACATGCTTGTCAATCTATCATAGTCTATCACAATGTTAAGCGAACATGTTCAAGGCATCGGTGTTCGGAATGATTAATGCGAGTTTTCAAATACAATGCTGTATTCCAGTACTTGCGTTTAAATTCAGTTTGGTAAGATCTCAGTGAATAAGAATCTTTAATTTATATCTGGTTATTGAATTTTCAGAATTTATCTCAATGGTGCAAAATCTTTTTAAAAAAAACTGTTTGTAAACAACCCAGAGTGTTCTAGAATGGAAAAATCCACTAAATAGACGTAGGATTTCCAGAAAATGCTAATTATGACCGCGGTCAGGTAGAAGAGATTATAAACTTGTCAACTTGAGAAATTAATCATTATTGCCTTAACATTTTTAGGCAGTATCGATCTTATTGTTGTGATGAGTATTTGATTTTGGTGAAATTACTTATTCAAAGTACTTTTCACTAGAAATACCAAGTACTTTTAAATAATATTCTTGGACAGAAACATTAATCTAGAATTGTAATTAATTCAGGCAAAGACATCTTGGATTATATTATTGTGATTAATTGAAAGACTGTTAGTGCTTCATCACACTTCAGGCTACGGGTACATTAGTACAGTCAAGACTGCAGGCACATAAACCACTTAAGACTTGGATCTTATTTCGAACGACAATGGAATTTAATTATAAATTTATTCATTATGGCTGGTGATATAACTTTTTGGACTATTTGGGATTTAATTCGCAATGCTGTAAGTTCTTTTTTTTAATTTTATCTTTTGCATTTTAGGGAAATCAATTATTTGTTGAATTTTATGAAACTTGTTAGTTTTCGCTCTTTTCTATTTTTTTTTTTTTAAGACCATAAAGTCGTATTAAGGTATTCTATCTCACTTACACGTATCATATTAATATCGAATTAAATTCATTATGGATGGTTTGAGAATTTTAAGGAAAGCTGTAGGAGAGACAGACAGACAGACAGACAGTGGAAAGAGAGAGTATCACCAAGTTCACGAAGTCCCATAATTGTACGCCTGAAAACAAAACTAGAAGTTCTTGCATCTTTTTCTAATTGGATTGTGTATATATTTTCATCAATTCCTTGTACAGCAGGGAAGAACGCAATAATGGAGGAGTTCAGTAGTCTGTCTCATTCAAGTGTATCATAGTAATATCAAACTTAGATAATTCTGGATGATTTTACGGGTTTTGACGAGAGAGAGAGAGAGAGAGAGAGAGAGAGAGAGAGAGAGATTTCGTAGATTTGGGCATAGGTGATAATTTTCAATTTCTCCGCAGAACTTGTTGCTTTTTTTTTTTATTCTCTCCAAAGCCTGTTGAAAACAATAGAATAGAGACTTCCTTTATAACCCACATGCACACGTTTCCTATTCACAATGCATACAAGATTTTCAACTTAACTGTTCTTCAGTCAGACTCTTCTATTTAATTTTAGAACTGAATAGCATGCAATATCGACAACTTCACTTACTCTGGGGGTCTTTTTTAATTGAGAGAGGTTGTAATGAGCGGCAGTGTGTAACTGGTAACGCTTTCATATCTTTTATTATTTTTCTAGCAAATTTCAGCAAAATTTTCAATATGAAAATGGAGTTGGATATAATCGAATGTGGCCAGAAAATTATTAGTTAGGAGCGACTAGAATCCTGTACAAAACATTGTTGGGTGTGTCGCTGCGGTGCGTCCTGGTACGGCACTTTATTGTCACAAAATGACATAATCTTCATGTGCTGATGTGCCGTAAAAAAAGACCAAACGAAACCAAAGCAAATAAAGTTATGTTCACATCGTTTCATTCACCAGATAGGTCCAGTAAAAATTGTATGCTAAATTACATTCAATACACATTTAATTATGATATTTACAGTTGTAAAGTACGAAGATGACAGTTAAAACAAATCTGGAAGTTGCATTTCAAATCACACGGCACGTATACATGATAAATCTATGAAAGGTCATTTATTGATGGGTTTTCAGAAATAAAACTCCGATATGAGTGTTTTAATTTATTTAAATGCGCATTGTTCCAGCGGCGTGTGCCGCTTTGTGATGTTGCCATCAACCAGCACGTGAACTTACAAGCTTAATATCCGGTTTGCGATGGCACCGGGCATGTTTCCCAGTGCAAAAGGAAATCGTCCCTTTAACCAAATATTTTCCTAGCAAGCAGACAAAAGCCACATTTAGGTGCATTATTGCTTGTATATTGGATACTTTATGAATCTATTTTACTTCACAAGGCTGTCGAGAGCCTATATCTAGCATCAAAAGTGACCTGCATCCCACAAAGAGTAATACCATATAGGCGCAGATAGTAAAATTCGTTCTAGTTCCTTCATGTCAAATTTTGAAAACATGACACTTTATGTGTTGAAAAAGGAAAAAAGACCAAAAATGAATAAAAAATTTAAAGGCTATTAAGATTCTAATCTATTGAAGACATTACAAACAGACTCTCGTCAACTCAAATTTAAATCTCGCAAGAGCTTAATTTCAGATAATATGCACCATTAGATAGAAACAACGACTCTTCGTTTTATATTTGTATTTTTCAAAGATCGTGTACGCATGTATTAGGTAAATGACGAGCACGGAAGTTCCTACTTATACGACGTGTGAAAAACCGAGAAATCTACACATCAAACCCACATTTTGAGAAGCATTTTGAGAAATTTTAAAATCTTAATCAGAAGATCTTGTTAGCGCAAAAAAAGCCATCCTTTCCACAATTTCAAGTTAAGACTTTTTGCGTACTCGTCATGTAGCTCCATGATCATAACGCTAACCTAAGCAGCTACAGTTGAGGTTTGCCCCTATGTGATATGGGCCGGTATGCCATCACAGATGGCATGCGCACTGATACCATCATAACCACCATTCTTACATACTAAGATCAATTCCAGTTGGGGTGACAGGTCTATTCAGTGCTATAAGCTACTGCAACTTTCAAATATTGAAATTGCTCGTGGCAATTTAAAACAGTTCTGAGAAAACCTTTTCGAAGACCATTTCGTAAACCATTCTTTTAACTGGCAATCGCTCAGGTAAGATTACAAAGAACAGAATTACCATGTATTCCGAGAATACTTTTGATAAAGAAGACCAAGCTTTACTCAACAAAGGCTT
The DNA here is from genome assembly GCA_016617855.1 of Megalonaias nervosa. Classification (NCBI taxonomy): domain Eukaryota; kingdom Metazoa; phylum Mollusca; class Bivalvia; order Unionida; family Unionidae; genus Megalonaias; species Megalonaias nervosa. The sequence goes on along the minus strand of JAECUM010029222.1, from coordinate 6,065 downwards.
TAAGTTAGATACAATACTTTGAATAGTTAGCTTCATTTAAATTTGGAATGCAAGAAAAGGAGCCTAACTTAATAAAATCCATTATGTGATAATATGATTCGGTTCTTAACACTATTAGTACAAAAATCACAATCAAGCTTAAGCTAAAATCTACCCCAAAAATCCGATACGGTATTTGGAGTACTTCTTCGTTATTGAAATTAGGGAGAGGGTCAAAGATGACTAAATCCAGAAAGTTATATGAGTCAAGCTACATTTTACGGATATTCTAAATTGTGTAACTTCGAGGTTAAGATTCTTGCTCCAAAAATGTAGAGAATTTGGAACATGGATTAATTCAGAGGAACGTTACACGGTGTTGAAAAGGTGCGGACTTTTAGCTATGGTCCAAGTTTCGAAAATATTGGCCATAACATGCAAAACTCACGTATTTGCTGGAAACGCAGGGTTCTGATACGAGTTAAAATATTTTCACGTTTTTCATCAATGGTTCTAATTTTGTAAACCGTGCACCGTATTTTGATTTAAACAAAATCAGATTAGGACTTAACCAGATGTTTATTTTCTGACAATGTGAAGTCTGCTTTTCTACAGATGGGACAATGCTGCGATGGTGCCATTGCTGCTGTGGATCTACTACAACTAACACCACAACAATCACTGCCATCATCACTACCTCAACCAACCCAACTAATGCTACTACTACTTCTACCACCACCACAACTACTACTGCTACTACTACTACCATCACCGCTATTACTGTTGCTGATCTGAATGCTGTCTCTATCGCACCAACAGAATTTGCGTCTATTGTTCGTCCGTTCGGGTTATTGAACGGCGCCCATTTTCCTTTCCGGATCATATCTTTTCATTGCGTTCTGGTGAAAAGAATTCAAAGCAACTTCACACTTAATATGTGTGTTTTCCCATGTTCAAAAAAGAACCCTATTGTTTTGGGGGTCAGTAGCTTAAAGGTCAAGGTCACTGTCAATAAAATCAATGTTCCCGATGTATTTCATTTTCGGATGATAACTCAAGTTTCAGCTTGTGGGAGTCGCAGTGGCTTAGTGGTTAGCACGCCGGACTCGCAAGCGAAAAAGGGCGAGTTTGAATTTTATCGTCGGATCAGCACGGGTCTGCTTACTCTTGTGTGTCCCTGAACAAGGAAATTTATCCCATTTGTCTCGGCACTAAACATTCTGCATTTGTTGCCAACCAAAACAAAATTCAATTAAATTTAGTAATTTGGTTCCCCTTAGCCCCAGTAAGTACCCTAATGATTTTGGAGTCAATAGTTCCAAGGTCAAGGTCATAAAAAATATACCCACTCACTCCTGTTTTGGGGGAATTGACACAGAGTTTCTCATTTGCTAATGTATCAAAATCATACCAATATGTTCGAGTTTTAAAAGAATTATGCATTTTCTACTTGAAGACACTTTTTGTTGACATATTGGAAAATCTGGAGCTTTGAGAATACAAAGTAACAAATCGACATTGTCGTTCCTCATCTTGCGAATCATAGTCAGTCAATATTGACCTTACACCAAAGAGGCCCTATGTCATACAGAATCGTGGTCATTATCCCGTGCTATAAATTACAATATTGAACTTACAGAAATGAAACCTTAAGTCGCCTGGAATCTTGGACATTATCCTGTGTTACAAATAACAATACTGAACTTACATAATGGAGGGTTTAAATCGTAGAGAATCACATTCATTATTCTGTGTTATAAATTACAGTAGTGTTCATATTCGTAGCATGTTATTATATTTACCTTAGGATCATATTTAATTGATGACAGCATATTTATCGTTATTCTTATACTGGTGTCACACACTTCATCAACTACAATGAAAAAATAATTGCACGCGTAGATCACATTTGGTGTAATCACAAGTGTTAAGAAGAAAGTGTTATAGTACCCGAAGAAAACGAAGGTGCTATGCTGTTCTAAAATTATACATGTTATATAATATTAAATAGCAGATATTGTATATTATGACGTCTGATATGTTCATGCACGGATTTCTTTCATTAAACTGGGTGGTTTGGGAGAGAACAAATATATTAGGTTACCCAATAGCCTCCCCTCCCTACCGTGAATGATCTGGGACTTCAATTTGTTGCTCTTCTTTGGAACCCAAATTGAGCGGGAAAAATAATTTTCCTCTAGCACTATGTCAAAACGTGGAAAAGAATACTAATAAACTTTGTGTAATTCCGCCAGATGATATAGGATAAGCAGCAGTAACAGCAAAATCATTTCGAGGATGAAAGATAACATTGCTCCCATACACTGGGACGAAAAAAAAGTTTCACATCAACCATCTCTACCATGAATAGATGGTACATCTTTTCGGTCACATCTTTACAGTACTTCTGATACTTTGAGTCTGATCAATGCCTGGGACAAGGTACTATTGATCATCGCCTATATAATGGGATGAGATTATTGCTAACGTCTGTCACAAGCCGCGCTACGTCAGATAAATAGCGGATATAATATAACAGGTCATTCAATCCACTTTTTTTCAAGTATTGGATTCCACTAATTTCGTCGAATCTAACAGCGCATTATTGTTACTGGTCTATAATCTTTTAGGTCGATAGGGTAATATGTATATATTTCTATTTCTGTTTACGTCGATAGGGTAATATGTATATATTTCTATTTCTGTTTACGTCGATGGGGTAATAGGTGTATATTTCTATTTCTGTTTACGTCGATAGGGTAATATGTATATATTTCTATTTCTGTTTACATCGATGGGGTAATAGGTATATATTTCTATTTCTGTTTACGTCGATAGGGTAATAGGCATTATTTCTATTTCTGTTTACGTTGAAGTATATATTTCAAATTCTGTTTACGTCGATAGGGTAAAATGTAAACATTTCTATTTCTGTTTAGTATGCAGCAATATTATAAAGTGGAAGTTTGAAAAACAAATAGAAAACAGAAAGTTTACAGTTAGAAATAAATACAATCTGCCTTTAAAAAATTTAATTTAATTTTTATCTCGGAGTAAATGTTAGTAAGTATAAATAGACAAAACGACTCGAATAACCTTAAATGTTCTTGCAGCAAAACGATGAAAGAAATAAGATATCCTATGCCACTGTTAAGTTCAATTGTTTATGCAAAAGACATATTATAGCGCAAAAAGGAGAATACGTATATATTTGCATGTAAGGCCGAACCATCAGCAAACATCATTGACCAAATCTGCTTTTCCACAACGCGCCGGAAGATTTGTGGCTGTTCGGATTTTCAGGACTAATCAGAAGCCTAATCTGGTCTGCCGGTACGTTGTGTGACGATGCTGTTTGCAGTCTGGGCATTGGCTGTCGGCAGGTGAATAAAATGTATGGGTGAGTATATACGGTAATTGAACTTAAAAGCGAATGCAAACTTCAGTAAAGTTACACTCATTATCAGCGGTACAGTTAGCACAGGTATTGTTCATGGAACCCCATTTTGCTTTGCCCCTGGACTTCGAACGCATTAACTTTCTTTAAATAATCAAAACTAATTGAACTAATCATCGTAAACATCAAAATGTATGTGAGATTTTGCCCAAAACAATATACTCTTCCTGTCGTTCTTTCTTTCTTTCGGCAGTGGGCGTCAGAAAATACTCCGTTTAATTAACCCTACACGCATGTACTACTTTTGCCTATACTTATAATTAGTAACTGGGGACGTGACCCGCACGTGCTTTTTCCAATTCACCGATCAATCACCCCAAAGCCCGGGGATACTTAGACGTGATTAGATCGACACCATCTAAATACAGCAGCAAAAAAAGTCAAATTAATGATAAGTGCACCTTATAAATTACAAAACGTTGATGGACATTCTTTTTTAAAGATAGCCAAAATATGGCGTGATTAATGTCAGATTTATACCAGTACCAAATAACGATGATTCCTAAAATTTGACAGTGAATGGATTTATTAACCAGATTTTACAGAAATTACGTCACAGACGGTCAAATTTATTTATCATTTGAATTGGACCAGAATGAATACAATATTAACATAGAGTTTATTTCAGTATGCTAATTATTTATCTAAATCAGGCGTTGAAAAAAATGCATCATTTTTCAGGAAAAATAAAATCCTTACCGATTTTCTTGACTTTCAAATTTTCATGGCATACTGCTCTTTTTCGTGTAGGCTAATACGCATAACATCATTATAATTGAAAACGAGACATATCTTTGCACGAAACATTTATTCTAGATAGCTACTTTTCATAGTTTCAGTGAAGTATTCCTTTGTAAAATTAAAAGTTGGTGAATACCACAGGGTGAGAGTTGGGAGATCTGTTGAATACCCAACGGGTGGGAATTCTGATATCTGTTGAATATTAAGGAGTGGGAGTCGGGAGCTCCGTTAAATACAAAATGGTGGAAGTTGGGAGATTTCTTGAATACCAAATGGGTGGGAGTTGGGAGATCTCTTGATAACACAACGGGGGAGTAGGGAGATCTCTTGAATACAGAATGGTGTGAGTTGGGAGATCTGTTGAATAGAAAAGAGTGGGAACTAGGAGGTCTCTTGATTACAAAATGATGTGAGTTGGGAGATCTCTTGAATACCGAATGGGTGGGAGTTGAGAGATCTCTTGAATACACAAGGGTAGGAGTAGGAGATCTGTTGAATGCAACAGAGTGGGAGCTGAGAGATTAATATTTCAGGGAGACTAGTTTGAATTATGTGTATTTCTAAGTTGCAACAAACATAAGTGTGACAATTAAGGCAATAAGCCATTGTATGTAAATGGGAAACAACAAGAACAGCCATGTCTATGACGATAATACCTACGTCAACAAGAACACCATCGACAATCATCAAACACTACAAAACAAGCAGAAGAAGAAGAAATCAATACAAGTTTCAGCAAAGGTCTGGAAAAAATAACAAAGACAACAGTAACGATGATGCTGGTGGTGATGATATTCACTGCCATCATCATCGCTGAATCAATTATAATACCAAGATTGAACATAATTTAGCTGATGTCCGGTGATCTCCATCTCGGAACAGTACAGAAGATTATTATGGCTATATACAGATTTAGGGCAGGTGATCCAGTTTTTTTTATTATAGGCTATGTTATTAAATTACTAGTAAATCGTTATATTTAATATTTAAGGTTTACTATGTTTAACATTTGCGATGAGTACAATTATCGAAGTTGATTTACGATTCAGGTTTAAGGAACATTCTCGCAAAGCGCTGTCGAACTTGAAAGGTCCGTCAGTGTGCTTAATCAATTTTTCCAGACACTATTTATTTTTAATTATGCTGGTTCTAACAAACTGCATAAACTTACGTCAGAATATATTTTAATTCAAGGTACACTGAAAAAATTTTGTGGAGACAACTTTAAGTTCCTTGCATATAGATTGGATGTGTGTCCACGTGTGCGTGTACGTATGTGTGTAATTAAATACATATTAATATAATACTTGAAATACCACTTTGTCCTTCTTCTTCGTGGTCTTTTCCTTCTTCTGTAAACAAACACGTTACATGTGCAGTCTTAGCAACGTGACAGACTAAGAGTCCTCAGGAAACCTGGAATGAGCTTGGAAATGGCAATAAAAACACGTGTGGCGGAAAATTCAGATACTTCGAAAACAAGAGTTACCACTATCATAATAACCTTGGCGAAATGTTCTTTTAAGAAATTAAACGTATTTTTAGCAGATGATAATATGGAACAAAAGAATTAAATTGAATATATATATATATATATATATATATATATATATATATATATATATATATATATATATATATATATATATATATATATCTATCTATATATATATATATATTGTTACATATATGTAATTAAATTGCTTGTGTGTTAGTTTTAAAATTCTTTTTTATTTTATTTTTGTTTCATTACATTTTATTGTAATGATTATTTTCAAGGGATTCAATATTTTTTCCAGTAAATTCAGTTTGTATAGAACATAAAAGGCATTACATTAGCATTATTTTTAGCTAACTCTAGTTCATAGATTTTGTAAACATCGAGTGA
>JAECUM010029219.1:0-33410 GCA_016617855.1 Megalonaias nervosa | reverse complement strand
TGATGATTAATATATATATATATATATATATATATATAGTATATATATATATATATATATATATATATATATATATATATATATATATATATATATATATATATATGCTAGGACTAAATATGTGGATGGCACCACCTATTTGAATTTCTGTACAAAGATGTATCAACGGTCAATTGTGATCTTAAAATATTACTGCATAAAGTACAATTTATCGTTTTCTTGGATTATCTTGTTGTAATTGTGCTTCCAGCACAAAAATATGTAACGCCAATTTGGGGCGATTTTATGCATTTTTTGAAGTATGGAGCATTAGTATTGTAAAGAAAATTAAAACTGCTGTCGTTCATGATTGCAAAACTCTAATGCAACAATGTGTGAAAATTGTTACTGGCTTTTACGCACTAGCACTAATCGATAATACACATTTCCATCGCATGTAAAATAATCCTTAAAATAAACTATACAGAGTGATAGAAGAAAGATATCGCTGAGACCTTATATGATGCAACGCTTTTTTCGATCTTGGAGGAACAACAAGAGAAGAAGAGATTGACGCATATATTGAGATATTTACCTGTAGGTATGGAATCTGGTAGTTGTTCCAGATACTCGGAACATCTACAGAAAATATTGGATTGAAGTGCAGTACCAAATTTTGGTCGCCGTCATTCTTGAAGTCTCTTTGGGCCAGAATATTAAAGTGGACTACCGCTTGATTGGTGGCCGAATTCCAGTCAGAAGGCCTCATGGTCTGCGTACAGCTGCTGGTACCCACAGTTTGATCTAATGGTGATAACAATTCATTTTTTATCTCGTTTTATTAGATAAACTGATGATTCAGTTTGATCGAATGGATTTTATAAATGAAACTCAGCCACACGTTAGCGATAGAAGCTATAGTGGAACCTTCATGACCTCTCGGGCTGAGAGCCATTTAGGTAATGCTTGTATGTGCAGAATGGTATTTGAAAGCTATACCCCATGCGGTTTGCAGACGGTGATACCTGAAGTACATATAGTCGATGCCATTATCTTCTTGCATTTTACGCAGTCGCCATTAGGGAAAATAGCTGAATAATAAAAGCAAGTTGTAGTAGCGCCCAGCACAAATTATTTGGTCATTGTTTTTTGGTGATGTTCATTATTAGAAAGACTAGAACGATATTTTGCTCGTTTCATGCACTGATAAAATTATTAATAAATAGCGATACTCGCGCTTTATTTCACCGACACAGAGCCCGTACGAGACATTTTGTATCACATTGTTTCCTCTTTTTCTTCTTCAAAGGAGCAGTGTGCACTAATTAAACTGACTGTCGTATACCGTGTGTGCTTGGAGTTTAGTGAATTAGAGTGGTTTTTAAAATATTTAATACAATGCATTTAAACTGTGGAATGAGCTCATGAGACAGCCATCAGTACATACGTGTTCAGGAAGCTTCGTTCGCTCTTAGGTTTTAACAATTTATGTTACTCCTCACGATGTGTGTGTTTGTGTCTGTGTGTGTGTGTGCTAAAAACTGTCTTGTTTCTTGCTTTCAAATTATGAACAGGTTAGAGGCCTTATGAAGCAAAACACCAGACAACGAACCTCACGCCAATTATGCAATAATTAGAGCGGGGGGGGGAAGGAGTTAAATTTAAATATTGATCTGATAATTCTTGAAATTTCGCGTCCATGTAATCGGACTGCAATTCTTCGAAGCTTCCTACATCAATTTATGTTACATTATTTTAATTCTAACTAGGGAAAGAACCTGTGTTAGGCTGAGTAATGCATTGAAGTGCTGAGAGTCAAGATAACTCATGTGGGCACTGCATGCCCCACCCCTATCAAACCACGAGCAAAATAGAAGCCCTAGAGATATATTCTATTCATGTAATCGACCTGATGAAGCGACTTAAAATAGAAATCAAATATATGTATCTAATTGCGAAAGATGCAACGTACGATTGTTATTATCCAAATAAATCTCCATTTTACACGAGGACTTGTCTGGTGTGGCACAAACGATAGGAATGGTGGACACGAGCTTTACGTCTTTTTCTGGATCGTTTTCTCCCACCACTAGATGGGCTGGCTCAATCTGCAAAATTCACGAAGAAGGCAAATAATCTGCCTGTATAGGTTTGGGTAAGTGAGGAGAATGATAGGATGAATTAAAGAGTAGTCGCTAAAATCAAACAAATATATGAACGGAGACGTTAAGTACTAATAGCTAATCGCCTAGGTTTATTACAATATAGAACTTATTACTTTTTCATTTTTTTGTTATAGGAAGTCCTAGTACTTATAGGTTACTGCAATTGAATGGGAAAATATGAATGAGTTTCGTTCGGATTAATACTGCACGACCTTTGTCAGTGAAGTTTTCATCCGAGAAAATGAGTTCATATTTTACCATACAAAGTCAGTAACCGTTTCATTATATATTCATTTTCTTATTGTACCTTAGGCGTAATTATGAAAATACACTACAGGAAAAAAAGCAGTTGAATTTAAACTGTATTCAAAAATAAACAAACCACAGTAGATTCATCAATACATAATAATAATATTAATGAGCACAAACCTCCGACCAGCGACATCCGAACTTTGTCGCGCACTCGACAGTAGTTTCAGAAAGAATTGTCGTTTTGGTCCACTTAAAATTGAAATTTACTGTCGTATTGTGACTGAATGGTCATGGATATTTTTTCTATGCTGATCCAACTCAATGCTGATTTTCTGATTATGATGGACTGGATTATTGGTTCAATTTAGTGCAATAATTAGAATGGATTTCAGCTGGAAATGTAGTCGAAATTCCAGTACAGTTTCTCTGTGTATCAGGTTTTGCAAGACATGTTATTCGGATTTGCAGAACTAAAAAAGTACATTTTGAGAAAATTCATGATGCATAAATGTACGTACATTTATTTATTACCGTTCTTATTACCAGCTAAAGAAAACATGTTTATGCCCTGTCACTTGCATCTGGCTGTTGGAGGAACCCCAGCTATAACCTGTATCATACAGTGTGTGCCTTCTATTGCTGGCCTAACATTGTATCAAAATAGTTACAAGGGGAAAATTGAAAAGCAACTAGTGTGTGACACCCTATTTACCAAGCGGAAATAATACTTTTAGTCGTCTTGGATTATTGGTTATGATGCTCTTAGTTTCCTACCAAAACCTTCAGTTGCATTTTTTTATCGAATCTAGTAATTTGACAGTCTCTAAAACGGTACGTCTTTGATAGATATGCAATAGCCTTTGGCATCAATATGTTTTTCTATGCTATATTTTTATAGATCCTAGAGAGCACTGGTCATAGTCTGGACTATTCTATTTGCGAAAAAATACGAATGTTCTCCTAAATAACCTTTTCAGTGGTCAGAACGGTATTTTCAATTATTTGCGTCTCTCCTGTTTGATGTTAACATTGCAAATAGCACGTTCGTTCGTTTGCTTGCTTGAAAGTTTCGTTTCTAGCTCAGTGAACTCGTCCACATCGTTAACTTTATCATCTATACTTTCAAATGAACGAAACAACTTGCTTTGTGCTTTCGCAAACAAATCCAATTAACTAAAACCTAAATCGTCTACTGCACAAATGTGCATGGTTTGTTTACAAAGTAGTTCCTAATACACTATGCTATTTTTAGGCACACCTTACGTGCACGTGCGTGCAATATGAAGTGTTCAGTATCGTAAAATATTGAACTACTCTGGCAATGTAATGCTAAAGGAGACACAAATGAGCATATATAATCTGTATTATCTTGCATATACAAATATACACAGTAATCTAATCAAGTGACGTTGATAACTTTACGTTCCATATATTAAAGCTATTTATAAATCATTGCTTTATATACTTACCGTTATTAATGGATACAGCGATATGTGTTTCTGAATACAGAGATATGTGTTTCTGGATTCATACTGTTACCATAAGACTAGTCAATCTTTCAAATGCATTTGCAAATCACGTATCGCATTTTACCAAAACAGAAAATGTTTCTTCCGAAAAGCTATTTTCATGGAAGACAGAATAAAATCGTAAATAAAGTTATAATTAGGGTCATTAACTACTAATTTCTTGTCATTTCATTTCCATGCAATATAAAGCCAGTTTGGAAGTAATTTATATTAAAGACATGATGTGCGATTTTCAAATATAAAAGCTTTTTCTATTAAATTAAACTTCCTAGAGAAAAAAATAAAATTAATATCATGAAAAAGCTTTACATCTACAAAAGAAAAAAGAAAATATATAAATCATAACTATTTTTAATTGCAAATCGCACACTGGCCGCTTTCTATAAAAATAATCACTTATTAAGAGAATACACTTGAATGTAAAATTTATTCAAAATGTTATTACAGTAGTCGCATCTTGTTTTCCAAATAATGTTTAAAAATATGGAAAGTATTTACCAAATAATTCTTTTGAAGGGTATTGACGATAAAGACTGACATAGTAATGACGTCCATTGCTTACGTTAGACGATTGCGCCATGGTATAAAGAAATGTATAAGACTGGAAGATCCCACAATGTTAACTTCCAATAATGGTCGATCCCACAATGTTAACTTCTAATAATGGTAAATCCCACAATGCTTTGACTGGAAGATCCCGCGGCAAGATTTTGAAATTACTGCGTGGTTTTCCAGTTGAACGTTCTCACATAGAGACTGGAAAATCAGTTAACTAGGAAGAAGGCATAGATCATTTCTATTTGCAAATTACTTTCCTTCAAAAGTAAAATACCGACACATGAAAAAGGTAATGACATAAATCTTCACTATCATGTGAGGAAATATTTCAACTTTTGTTTCAGAAAAACTCAAATTTGATATCCACCATTTTTACCAAAGAGTGTTTTTGATTCAAACTGTATTAAATTACCTACCTTTAGAAGATTAAAATGCACAAAACAAAACTGTAGCTAGAGATCATACAGCCGTGTACTGATTGGTTTCCTTAACTCAACAATGAAAAATAAATGGGATATACGTATTTTGTTCCAACATAATTTTTAAAACAATATACTGAAAGACAACAGTTTAAACAGATGTAAAAGCGGCACTAGAACAATCAGCAACCCATTCATGGTTTATGGGCACAAAGCTACATCCATTTCATGAGATGGAACAGATAAATGGAATTGAGATCATGGGGTTGAGAAAGAGGAGTAATGACTAGAAAATGTGGCGTTGGTAACTTTTGTGTGAAATCTCCAGCTATTTATACACGGGATTTGGCCCGTTTGGATCATTCTTGAACTGAATCGCAGGATTTTAGTGTATTTAGCCAACCAGTATACCAGGTTTCTTTGGATTTCCTATTTTATGTGCTCCTTTTTGCGTTATAGGCGATTCCAGTCAGGAATGCCGGAACGGCTGGAGAGAAAGAAATGTTCCGCAAGATTTTCTGTCTGTCTTTTTGCCAATCTGGTATACGAAGATTAACTCTAATATTTGATTTTCTTGTTTGTCAAACACTGGATGCCGCATAACATGTGTGTCACGAAGTACATAACATTTCTGTGTTGCGTGTTATATCCTAGCTCAAAATGTTCTGATTTCTCACCTGCGATTGATTGAAAATATATTTGTTGTTCTCATGTTTTGTTTGACTTAAGAGAGGCATTAAATTTACCTTGACAAAAATGTCTATAAGATTTTGAGGTCTACGGAATGCTATACCCGGTTGAATGGAAGCAGTTTTAGTTTCACACATACAGTGTTCTAGACCAACACGATTGGAATTTGGAAAGAGAGTTAATTGTGTGTCATTTGTAATATCTAGTCAACATGTCTGAATGCATTATTTTTGTCCAATGTGGTAAATATCACTGTAACAAACGTCCTCAAATAAGACTTTATACTCATTTCTGGCATTAGACATATAATATAAGGGTAGGGAGTTCGATACTCGCCCTGGCCAGCCCGGGTCAACTGCCTCATTGTGTTCTTAAGTAGTACGATAATAGCAGGTTTGAGATTTGCAGAGTGTTTGATACGATAATCGACATAGATATTATCTTGGGAATAGAACGACGTCAGCTTGGATAAACGTACAGCAACAAACTAGAAACGTTTATTCAAGTCGCTGATGTTAACCGAGTCACCAGAAGACCGCAAAACGTCCAGCGTATACAGCGAAGGAAATGAAAACACATAAGACCTTCGGCGATCACCGTAAAGGTTAGTTAATTAGAGGAAATGCTTTTGGTACATAGCTACGAGTATATGCTCTTAAAATATGTAACAGAAAAGAGAGAAAAGCATTAAGCTTTGTAAAATTAAACAAATAATTTATTCCCCTAGAATATAAAGTGAAAATGAAGAAAACAAAAGAACTTACGGTATTGCGAATTAAATCTCAAAATAAAAATGTTAGAATTACTGACACGTGCCCTAATAATAAAAGTTCTGAATAAACTTTAGTGGAAATCCAATTTAAATAAAATGCTGAAAGTGTTCATGTGCATGTGATAGCTCGTAAAGTGTTGATATGCCAACAGTCTTTGGTTGGATCACAATAATGCAATCCAAGGAGAAGTCCTTATTTGAAATATCAGTATAAATTCAAGTCTCTATTTCCAGGAATGTTATCAGAGCACTTTTGTATTTCCAGAGAAGAAATAATTTAAATAATTCCAAATCAAATAATGTACACAAAGATTCTGGTCGGATGTTAAAGCACGAAAGAATCATTTTTCCAGTGAAAAGATTACATAGTCCTCTACTTTACCACAGGTCAGATTTAGCATTTTCTATATAATAAAAAAAAAATATTACCTAATGGAAAATAACCTTCTAGAAATGTCATAATGTTTACAAGATAAAATGTTAGTTATAATTAGAAAGTCTGTTACTAAAATTATAATATGTAACCTGGAATATGTCAGGTACACCATGTAAATTGTAGGGGAATTCCAATAACCTAGACCCAGTCCCAAATAAACATGTTTACTTCTATTAATAATGATCATGATATTAAACCCATTCACATAGAGAATATTTTAGCTATGTATTAATTCTTTACAAAATATATTTTTAAAAAAATGAATAATTCAGGCCAAGTCGAAAATAAACTTGATTTTGGACAAGGTTAAATCCAACATAAAATGTTACATTACAATAGCATATAATGACATAAAAAAAAAATTATAAACTAACAAAAAATGCAACTTAAATATATATAATAATAATATAATATAGACAAGAAAAATATCAGAACAAACAAAAGAAAAATTCGTGAGTGGCTGGTAAACCACGACGTATTCTTTGACTAACTTGTCAGTTAAAATTATGCATAAAATATTTAAACGTTACTCTTTTCATAAGGGATAGCTATAAAAAAAAAAGTCTCACGCTAATGGGTGCATAATAAAACTACTTTCTCGCGCTGAGCTACCAGAACACCATTTATAGAATAGATAAATAAATACTTATATTAAGGAACATAATTTGTATGTATATAGAAAGTTCAGTGGCACCAGGACGCAATCAATGTAAAGATGTATGCCTTGGAAAAAGGACACTTTGCAGCAGAACATGTTATTACGAATTATGTCAAGTCTACTTGCTCGCGTTATAGTGCTTGACACTACCTCAAACGCTGTATCGGAGTAAAATCGCATAATCAACTTTGTGGACCATGCGGATTTGTTCGCAAAGGCTTTGCAACGCAAATATGGAACCCATTATTGTCGAAAAACCGACGACGTCAATACAATTATTCTGCATGCGTATAAATCAGGAAAGGACGCGGTAATACGTTTATCAAACGTGCTTCCCGGGATAACCTCCGGAGTTAAAATATACAGTGTTCTAGGAATGTATTTGATCATGCCGCTTAGCCGTGACCATGATGCATTAAAAATCGGAATCCCGTAGATTCACAGTGGAGCATGTGCGATCTTGAATTACAAAGACATCGAAGCCCTTAATGACAAAATTGACATAGCTTTTGCAAAGACTCTTGACTAACTGCAGGTTTCCGCATACCAGCGGGTCAGTGGGTCGAGTTATAATAATCTGGTCGTGGACAGATTCGATCGTGCGTCCCAAAAATATTATGAATATTGACGCCCATAGTGTACACTTGTTGGTGTGTTTCAATGGGCGGTGTCCAAATACATAGAAGTAGAAAATGTATACGAAAGTACGACGGCGACCTCAGATACTTCATACAGGTTTATCTGGCGTATCCAGTCGAGCTGCAACACTCAAATGACTGCCCCCTAACCCCGGAAGTATTTACAGTGCTACGCAAGTAGTTGTCCCAGTACCAGTGTGCGGTAGTAGATGATTCTGGAGTCACGTTTACTGAATGCGGCAAGCTTGTCCCAAATCCTCGCACTAAATATTACAACGTAGTTTACGTATCTGCGGTTGCGGATGCTTGTATGTAAATTTCATAGAATGCTACGGTATAAAAATGTGCGTGGATGGTTTTTCATTCAGATGAATACGAATTTAAGAACAGCCGCTTCAAACAAGTTTGGAATGGATTTGTTTAAGCTCATGAATAATGCAGTATTTGGATAAACGATGGAAAACTTGCGGAAGCTAATCCACGTCAACCTTGTCCGTGGCAGTGAGCAAGATAAACCTCGCAGGCTTGTTGCTTACCCCACGTTCGATCCATACAAGCTATTTGACGGTGGTCTAGTTGCTGTTCTCAGTGAAACATCAAAACTGAATCTGAGAAAACCCATTTAAGGTGACTCGTCAGTGATAGATATATCTAAACTGCTCATGAACAAGTTTTATTGTGACAAGATCAAACCGCGGTACGGTGACAACATCAAGATGTTGTACATGGATACAGATTCTCCGCTAATGCATGTCACAATCAATGATGTGCATGCGAACATCATGACTCAACAATGAATTTGATACCAGAGTGTTTCAAAAGATCACTCCCTGATCAATACTCTCAATAAAATAGATGTGGAAAAGTTAATGATGAATGTGCAAGCAAGCCCGTGAAGGAATACGTGGGACTCAAAATATATTCGATTATGGTTGCCGGTTCAAGCAACATTCAAAAGACTCAAAGTGTTCTCCGGGTTGTTGCGGCGAAGGATCTCCGCCATGATGCCATGATATGTATGTAAAATATCTTTAGGAACGATGCGAATTAAGCCAATCTCATCAGAAGTATAAAGACAAATATCGTATGAGCGTATATCGCTGTACCAAGGCTAGTTTGTCCCGATGGATACGAAGCAATGGATTTTCCCTAATGGTGTTACAATGAACACGTACGGGCACCATAGACTGGGCAACAATTGACCATTTTTGTAGTTCATTGTCGGCGTGGATAACTTTCCATTCCTGTCGCTAAAATGCTCTACCCGGAGGCTTTGCCTCCCGTAGTCATTGTCCACTTACTGTCAACGCTAAATGGTATAGTGTATCTGCTAGCAACATCTACGACGGTTAATGCGTATTTGTATGTCCGTCCACGTACGCGATCATTTGGGAGAAACAAAATATCTGCCTGATGAACTTCGTTGGGGATCCTCACATCAAACCATCGAAGGGAAATCTTCCTTGGCGCAGACAGGTAAATTTGCCACGAAGCTTGTTTGAAATCCAGTCTATAGTTACCCCGTAGGGGACACTAAGTTCAAAGCTCTGCTATTATGTGTTTGAACACGTGCTGGATTTGCGGTAGGATCATTCATGCAACATCGCACACAATGTGAAGGAATGATTGAGTGACATACGTGACATTCAACATAGCATCACGAAAAAGGACAAGCCACGACTTTCCCGTCATTGATTTCTCTTTGCAGGCCAAGCACAGACGACCGAAGCGTTATGACATGTTTCCATAACTCAGTTCGCGCTTTAGTTATGGCCAAGCTGGATCCGCGAAAACCAAATTCTTGTTGAATCTGATTACGAGATGGTTATCGTGGGACTGGTTGTGTGTGATTGCGACTTCAGCAATTGACCACTCTAGTTATGACATACTGTTACGTATATGTAATTAAATTGCTTGTGTGTTAGTCTTAAAATTACTTTTTATTTTATTTTTGTTTCATTACATTTTATTGTAATGATTATTTTCATGGGATTCGAAATTCTTTTTCAGTAATTCTGTTTATCTAAGACGTAAAACGTGTTACATGAGCAATATTTTTAGTTCACCTTGGTCCGCGGTAGTGTAAGCGCTACGTGAAAACGATTGGCTATTGCCAAGGTCATTTCGTCTAGTCTGAATAAACAATGTTTTATTTTTAAATTCATTTCAGAATGAAAGTAGATAGGGGTTCTTGCTACGTGACGAATTGCATTTTTCCTATTGCGTTGCTTCAAGTGTTAGGAGACCACGTAGTCTGTCTCGCGAGAACGGGATGATAATTCTGGTGGATATAATACTCTTCCTGAGCGCTCGTCAGTCAGTTGTATCTTGGAAAACTTGAAGGCTGGATAGGTTTTTATTGTTAAAACCAGATTGTTTTTGAGGTTCATTTGTTTTTGGAATTTAATAATTTATTCTCTAGAAAACCAAACGAGTGTACTGTTTTATAAATTCTGGGAGAAAGAAATTCAGTGGAAATTTATTCTGGAATTATTCGGAAACATAAACTGTGATTCAATTGAGGAATTGTTGCTATTTTGTACAAGGACCACATCTGACGTCATCACCTTCCATTTTGGTACGTTGCCGAGATTCGAACCTGTATTCTAATAGAACTATTTAGTGATAGGACTTGTAATTTGCATTCGTAGGATTAAATTTTGGATTATATTCACAAACCGTAAGTCCTATTTTCTAATTTTTACATTGTTTTCTAAGGAAATAAATTATTTTGTTAAAATATACAAAGCTTGTTGTCTTCACTCTTTTCTCTTGTTATTATTGTATAAGCCTACACGTAACAGGAGAAAATTGGGCGCTCGTCCTTGGGATATTTGAATTTTGGTTAAATATTTCAGAAAATTGTTTTTTGAAAATTAAATTCCCATAGTTTCTAAATCCCAAGTACTATTTTACATTTGGTTTGAAATCTTTAATGAAAACAACAGGCTTTCATTCACAGTTCATCAAAAGTGTAAACTTTTCTTTCTAATCCAACTCATGAGCAGTTGGATAGTCTGAAAAAAAGATGAATTAGTTGAACTTGCCAGAAAGTACGATCTTTCTGAAGCAAAATCTTCCTTAACGAAACAAGAAATTAAAAACATTTTGATTCAATATTTGGTAGAGAAGAATGTTTTTGATTAAAGTGTTTTGGCTACGGTCAGTAAGTCGGTATTGGACTCTGACATAAAAGTAATGGAATTAAAAATGAAATACAAAATGGAATTAGAGTTAAGGAAGCTCGAGCTTCAGAAAGAGGAAAAAGAGAAACAAATGCAGTTGCAATTTGAAGAGAAGCAATTGCAATTGCAATTTGAAGAAAAGGAGAAAGAGAGACAGGAAAGGGAGAAAGATAAACAAATGAAATTACAATTAGAAGAGAAGGAGAGATAGAGACAGGAGATGGAGAAAGATAAACAATTACAATTTGAAAAAGAGGAGAGAGAGAGACAGGAGAGGGAGAAAGATAAACAATTGCAATTTGAGACAGAAGAGAGAGAGACAGGAGAGGGAGAAAGATAAACAGTTACAATTACAAAGAGAGCAGGATGAAAGGGAATTTCAAATTAGAATGAAAGAATTTGAGCTGACTAGTGGGAAGCATGATTCCACTTCACATACAAATTCAAGTTTAGACATTACATAAAAAAAAATTAGTTTAGTTCCCACTTTTAGAGAAAAAGATGTAGACAAATATTTTCCTCGTTTTGAAAAAGTTGCGGAAAATTTGAAATGGCCAAGGGAGTATTGGACTCAGCTACTACAATGTGTACTAGTTGGTAAAGCTAGTGATATTTACCATTCAATATCAGTACAACAAAGTTCTGACTATGATTTGGTTAAGGAGTGCATTTTAAAGGGTTATGCGTTAGTCCCTAAGGCTTATCGGCAAAAAGTCAGAAACTATAAAACAATACTCTGGACAGACTTATGTTGAATTTGCTGGAGAAAAAGAACAGTTATTTGAGAGATGGTGCTTAGCCAAGAAAGTTGAACATGATTATGAAAATATCAAACAACTTGTATTACTTGAAGAGTTTAAGAACTGTGTCTCTGGTGACATTAAGAATCATCTTGAAGAGCGCGAGACTGAAAACTTGGAAAATGCTGCTCTTCCTGCTGATAAGTACTCCTTAACTCATAAAGTTCCTGTTGTAGGCAAATCATTCACTCAGCAGTCTACTGGTAGAAAGGTATTCCAGCCCAATACAACTCCTCCTAAAAATCAATCTGGTACAACTTCTAAAAAATCAAGCTTCTGATAAACTTGATTCAAAATCCTTGTCTATTCCTACGTGTACCTGTTGCAAGAAAAAAAGGATACGTCATTTCTGAGTACTTCAAATTGAAATATAGGCATCAGAATCAAGATAGACCTATCCCAAATGCTCTTATTTCTAAGAGGTCAAGGTCACGGTCATGTATTGAAACCAATACATTTGTTGGGTCTGATAAACCCCAGTCTGATTTTATTATGGAGAATTACGAACCATTCATGTCGAAGGGTTCTATATCACTCTTGGGTGATTCAGCCAATCCTATCCATATTAAAATTTTAAGGGATACAGAAACTTCTCAGAGGCTTTTATTATCAGGTACTTTGCCTTTTTCTGAGAAGTCTTCTTCTAATGAGAGTGTTCTCATTCAGGGAGTAGAGTGCGGCTTTGTTAATGTTCCTCTCCATTCTGTAAATTTGTCATCAGACTTAGTTTCAGGACCTGCGACAGTCGGAATAGTGTCTAATTTACCCTTTGAGGGCATTCATTTGTTGTTAGACAACGACCTAGCTGGAGACACGGTTGTGGTTAATCCACCTGTAACTGACAAGCCTTCTTTGGATCAGAAAGTTGATCCAATTGATAAAGAATACCATGAGTTATATCCAGCTTGTGCAGTTACCAGAGCTATGTCAAAGAAAGCTCTTGAGAATGATCTTCATAAGGAAAATATTCCTTTAGCTGACACATGTATTGGTCAGGCTTTTGATGAGGTCACTTTTACTTCTAATTTGGATCAATCAAAAGGTATTGATCACAGTGATCCTATTTTAATTACTCATTCTCTTTTATCTAATCAGGGTGATAAACGACAATCACTTGTCGTCGAACAGGAAAAAGATCCTGAGATATCCTGTTTGTTTCAGAGGGCCATTAGTGAAACTGAAGCCACTGAAGTACCTGTCTGTTATTTCATTGAAAATGGAAGTCTTATGAGAAAATGGAGACCTCCCGAGGTACTTGTTAATGACGAATGGTCAGTGAATTATCAAATTGTAGTTCCAAAATCTTACAGACAGGAAATACTTAGTTTGGCCCATAAAACTCCTCTGGCTGGTCATTTAGAGATAAATAGAACTTATAACAAGATCTTGACTCACTTTTATTGGTCACAAATCAAAAGTGATGTTTGTAAATTTTGTAGATCTTGTCATACTTGTCAAATGGTAGGAAAACCCAATCACAAGATACCTAAGATTCATTTGCATCCTATTCCTGCATTTGACGAACCATTTAGCAGAATTATGGTAGATTGTGTTGGTCTCTTACCTAAGACTAAGTCAGGCAACCAATATTTGTTGACCATTATGTGTGCGTCAACAAGATTCCCAGAGGCAATTCCTTTGAGGAATATTAAAACCAAAACTAGAGTAAAAGCTTTGACAAAGATTTTTACTCAATTTGGCCTTCCCAAATCTGTCCAATCGGATCAAGGGTCAGTTTTCATGTCTGGAATTTTCCAGCTCGTTATGCTTGAATTTGGCACTCAGCAATTCAAGTCAAAAGTGAAACTATGGTTTCACAGAATTTTACTTGAGAGAACTTTTGAGTTTTGTAATAGAGTTCATTCTCTCTTGCTCATTCTTCAAAATGTTCTTCAAATTAGATTGTATGGCCCTTACAAAGTAAAGAATAAAATGAATGAGTTAAATTATAATTATAATACTCTGGTTTAAATAAATTAATGGAGTACTAGTATATTGAAAGAGATAGCCAAGTAAATTACGCAATTAATTTAGTTATACATGTCCCACCAACTGAGGATTTACGTGAAGAAATTCAATTAGACACCGTTGATCTTGGAGCAACAAATCTTCGGAATTCGGAAATTATGAAAGATCTAGACCAAAATCTTTTACATTTGCAACAAGAAAGAAATGAACTTAAACGGTTATTATTCGAATATGTGCACTTGTTTCCGGATATTCCTACGAGGACAAACAAAATTTTTCATGACGTTGAAATTGTAGATTCAAAACCTGTGAAACAACACCCATACAGGATGAACCCTCTCAAACAGGAATACTTTAAAAGGAAATTCAGTATTTGGTGGAGAACGATTTCATAGAGCCCAGTAAAAGTGATTGGAGTTCACCATGTATACTTGTTCCGAGATCGGATAAAACTTTCCGTATGTGCACTGATTATAGGAAGGTGAACAGTGTGACAAAAAGAGACTCATTTCCATTACCAAGGATTGATGATTGTATTAATAAAATTGGAAATGCCCAGTACGTCACCAAGTTTGACCTTCTCAAAGGATTTTGGCAGATTCCACTAACGGAAAGAGCAAAAGAAATTTCGGCATTTGTGACTCCAGATGGACTCTATCAATATAAAGTAATGCCGTTTGGGATGAAGGGTTCCCCAAGTAGGTTTCAACGCTTGATGAATATGATTACCTCTGGTCTAGATAATTGTGATGCTTACATTGATGATGTCATCATCTACAACGATATCTGGAAAGGACATCTAGCCACGATTCGGAAATTCTTGAAAGACTCACTGATGCTAATTTGACAATCAATTTATCTAAAAGTGAGTTCTGCTGTGCTTGTATAACTTTCCTAGGACATAGTGTGGGGCATGGTCAAGTTAAACCTATTGATGCTAAGGTTAAAGCTATCTCTGATTTCCCTGGCCCTGTCAGTAAAAAGCAACTGATGCGATTTTTGGGTATGGCCGGATACTGTCGAAAGTTTTGTTCCAATCTTTCTAATATTGCTGAACCTCTTACAAATTTGTTGCGTAAGAGAAACAAGTTTCTTTGGACTGAAATATGTAAGGAAGCTTTTGATAGATTAAAAGCCATACTCAAAAGTACGCCGGTTCTAACAGCTCCAAATTTCAATCAGTCTTTTAAATTGTCTGTGGATGCAAGTGATGTTGGGGTTGGAGCAGTATTGATTCAAGAAGACAGAAATGGTATTGGTCACCCAGTGTGCTATTTCTCTAAGAAATTAAATAAGCACCAAAGAAATTACTCAACAGTCGAGAAGGAATGTTTGGCTTTAATATTGGCATTACAGCATTTTGAAGTTTACATTAGTTCAGCTCCTTCTCCGGTTGTTCTGTTTAGTGATAACAACCATCTTACTTTCATCGACAAGATGCAAAATAAAAATCAAAAATTATTAAGGTGGAGTTTGTTTTGCAAGAATATAATCTTAACATCAGGCACATCAAAGGAAAAGACAATTTGATTGCAGATGCACTTTCCCGTGTATAGAAATATTATTTCATATACACTTTATATGATTAATAAGAATTTTCTTATGTAATTTTGTATACCTTATATATAATTTACATATGGTAAAAGAAAGCTTTATTATATAAATCTTTCTTTTTTCTTTATGGGTGGAAGTGTTACATATATGTAATTAAATTGCTTGTGTGTTAGTTTTAAAATTCTTTTTTATTTTATTTTTGTTTCATTACATTTTATTGTAATGATTATTTTCATGGGATTCGAAATTCTTTTTCAGTAATTCTGTTTATCTAAGACGTAAAACGTGTTACATTAGTAATAGTTTTAGTTCACCTTGGTCCGCGGTAGTGTAAGCGCTACGCGAAAACGATTGGCTATTGCCAAGGTCATTTCATGTAGTCTGATAAACAATGTTTTATTTTTAAATTTCTTTCAGAGTTAGAGTAGATAGGGGTTCTTCCTACGTGACGAATTGCATTTTTCATATTGCGTTGTTCGAATGGTAAGAGACCACGTAGTCTGTCTCGCGATAACGGGATGATAATTCGGGTGGATATAATACCCTTTATGAGCGCTCGTCAGTCCGTTGTATTCCTGATACCTAGAAGGCCGGATAGGTATTTTATTGTTGAAACCAGATTGTTTTTGAAGTTCATTTGTTTTTGCAATTTAATAATTTATTCTCTAGAAAACCAAACGAGTGTACTGTTCTATAAATTCTGGGAGAAAGAAATTCAGTGGAAATATATTCTGGAATTATTCGGAAACATAAACTGTGATTCAATTGAGGAATTGTTGCTATTTTGTACAAGGACCACATCTGACGTCATCACCTTCCATTTTGGTACGTTGCCGAGATTCGAACCTGTATTCTAATAGAACTATTTAGTGATAGAACTTGTATTTTTCATTCGTATGATTAAATTTTGGATTATATTCACAAACCGTAAGTCCTATTTTCCAATTTTTACATTGTTTTCTAAGGAAATAAATTATTTTGTTAAAATATACAAAGCTTGTTGTCTTCACTCTTTTCTCTTGTTATTATTGTACGAGCCTACACGTAACACGTACTCATAGATTTTATGGTTACGCTTCGGTCGTCAAAAACGTCGTCATCGTCCACGATTGGTTTCTTTTCCATAATCGATGAGGCCCTGCCACTGATGATCTTGACCCGGAGCATAATAATCTTGTTGTGTACGACTATGTGATGCTTGAACACCAAGACAACCCCGCGATATAATTTTTTCCGGAGGCCAGTACAAGAACACGGACATGTTTTGCGTATCACAACGATACGCGCAAGTGTCTAAGTGATCCGGACAACTGCAACATGTTGATGATATTTTGTTATGTTGACGCGCATGGCCTTGAAAACATGTATTGGGCTTGGGTGTGCTCCCGATCACTCATGGGATGAGTTTCGGAATATATTTGCGCGAATCACCCAGGATGGCATAGCTTCCTCACTATTGAATGGACATGCAGGGTCCAAGTAATGGGCGCGTATGGACGCGAACACATCTCACACGACAATTTAAACGATTGTGATTAATAAATTGTCAAACATGCCAGTGATGCCCTAGCAGCTTATAGGGAGCAAAGCTGTAATGCTGCCCTGAACACCTAGAACCGATTCATAATGTTACAGCCAGTCGCACACGTGTAAAAAATATGTTACAGTCGCAATGAACTGCATAGGAAGACCCCACAGAGAGCTTCAAACAAAACTTTGCACCGCTGATCAAACCCACGCGTGAAACCATGGAGGAGGTAAAGAAAGTTACGAAAAACACAGACGTGATGATTGGAACAGAAAAATAACCTGGTCCGATTGTCAGGAAAGGCCATGCCGTTTTAACGCTTACCAGAGAAAATTGCGGAAATCTGATAAGACAACGGAGACATTGGAGAGCTCCAGTTGTATTGCTTAACTGACAGAAGAAAAACTCGAAGCAATTTTCAACAACGCTGACATTGCCACGACGATTATTGGACTCGCCTGATACAGCAATCATTTTGCCAAATCTGCTGGCGCGTCTATGGCGTTTCACAAGAATGGACCTGACAATCTGTACATCTATGCGACCTAAACTAGAGAGCAACACTGCTAATGATGCAGACGTAGAAATCGTAATCATCAACACCAACACAAATTTCAAACCAAGCTTTCTACATTGCCGAGTACAACTTCACAGAAACTCGTTGCTGTTTTCGTGTGCGATTCCTTTCAGTAATATATTCGGTTTGGGTAGAAATGTTCGCAAGGTTTATTTTGGACTCATGCACAGTCATGTTAACTCGTAAAAGTACTGCCAATGATTTTATTTGGCGTCTTTATGGTGCTGCTTGCAAAGTTGTGCTGTCAACATAAACACTGTGGATGTCGGCGCTGATCCGTTCACTGGCAATAGAAGATCGTTTGTTGTTGTTTTGTGCAGTCTGAATTGGTACAAACGCAATCGTTTCTTGAGCTCACCGCAGACTCGCTCCCAAGAAGCGACGTTCAGGGACAGTTTACATGGCACATTAGTACCTAGAATGGTCTCAGCGCACCAAAACACCTGTTCGTGGAGTTTCAATATATCAATCTAGAAAATAACCAACAATAAAATGCGATGCTATTTGACCAGACAGAAGTGTATGAAGTTTCTCTACATTTAAACGGCCAACAGGAACAATCCGAACAAATTTTACTGAACTTCACAGACAACCAAGTTGCACGTGCATACCACAAGCTATGGTCGTACATGTATTATTGACATAGGTCTCCAGATTTCCCTGCACGACTTCCGTAAATTGCACCGGATTCATTATTTTTCACTGAAACACCTTGAATTGTTTAAACAGTACGTGGTCGACATGCACTTCCGCGTACGTGTAAAATGTGCCCATTTCACGACAATTCCAACTCCGGTTCCGCCGTCATAGGTGGTTAAAGATGCACTTCTGTAATTTTCTCTCTCTGGAAAGACTATTGTTGGAGGGTACAAGTGGCCGAATGAAGGTCATTGGTACGCCAGTGGAAAACTAATAAATTTTCTCAAACTAGTAATTGAACAAGTTTGGTTTCCGAAAAATAATATCCTATCGCAAAGTTAAGGTTGGCCTTAGCCCTAAGGAGCTTGCGAAAATAAGGAGCGCAATATGAAACTTTTATGGAGTCATGTTTAGGCTTTCTCCTGAAAATTGACTAGAATTGTACCCATGTCGTTAATACAAACACAACTTGATCAATTCAATGCAGCCAAAGAAAAGAACATTTTTCTGCCATTAAAGTTATTTAATACTCTTACTCACCCTTATTCCCATCCAGTAATCAGGACTCTGTACCTTGGGACTTCTTCTTTGCGGAGAATTTAGAAAGTAAGAACTTACGGCACAGCTGATCTGGTAGAAAGAGCAGAGTATTTAAGAAACATCTGTTTATATGAATATAATGATAATGGAGATAAGCAACAGAAGTAGATGTTAATAAATTTCTCTATCCAAAATTTATAGATCTGATATATTCTAAATTTCTCTTCATTTGTTATCTTTGTAATTATAGTAATGACAAACATGCTATGTACGCACATTTTCACATGTTAAATTCAAAATAAGCTGTTGTTGAACAAGTTAATAATAATTTTGTTTAACCAAAGTATATTCAGTCTTGATTTTTGAAGTCTCTACACCTTTACTGTCACCAAGAAACTACCAGACGAAATTTACCGATCGCTATGGACTTTTACAATGGTGACCAGGTACAAAACTGGGTCACGCAAAAGAGCGAGTCGAATCTAATCGGCCCAGTATAGAGTAATACGAATTTGTGTATCAACATGCGTAGCTTTCATTGTGACATAGCAGCTCGCGACATTCAATCTGTATTGTACTGGACCACATCTGTGGGTTTATCACGTCAAAAAATGTACACGTCCTTTAACATTAATTTTGCCACATGCACTTCTCTGGGCGTGTAAATAATGATCTTCCATCGGAATATGGATGTATGAGGATCCAAATAATGTAAATACGTTTCATGTAAAGGTCTGTAGAATCAAAGTTTTCAAAATTACGCCCATTACTGAAATAGTCACTATTGAACGCCTACATGACCTATATGACTTTTACTATGTATGAATATTTTCCTGTATGCGTATTCGTCTGTATCTCTCTTTAAAAAAGCGGCAGGCAGGCAAGGTGATTAGAAGTCTTAAATAATCACTTTAACTCATACATGTTAATCACTTCTGTAAAGACTTCGATAGACGAGAATACGACATATTTTTAATTTTCCTTGCATACTTTTGAAATTATCTTAACAGCATAAAGTATTACAGTATTTTAATTCCTGTGGTAGATTTGAATAGCTCGAGAAAGAAATGTATAATGTCATAAAAATAAGAAACAAAGATCATCGCAAAGACAGATACTTGAGCCAGCATCGCTATCTATAAGAAACATTTCTATTCCAGTTATATTTATCTTCTATATTTATATTTTTCTTCTTCCTTAGAAAACAAATGTAACTTTCGTCCCTAAGATGAACAATAATACGACTAAAATTTTGCTATAATTTACCGATTCGCCTAAATGACCTCTCAGAAAATGCTGATCCAAATGTGCCAAGCGGTCGTTTCCACTTAAAATGGTCGGAGGCACCGTGGGATCTGGTTTGCTGTTAAAAAGCCACGTAACCTCGAATCCAACATCAGTCCTGGAGGCGTCAAACGGGATCTTGCATTGAAATTCAAATGTGTCAGTCAGAACAATCGGATTGCTAATTTGCGGATTCTGTGGAAGTTTAGGATATGCATCTGAAAAATGATAGTGTTTGATCACAATAATTTTGGAACTGATTAAGTTTTTTTCCCACATTTTATTTCTGTCTTTATGTTTTTCTTTACGAACCGTTTATATCAATACACATTTCTTAAACGTAATTAATAATACTCGAAAATCCCGATCTATAACTGAATTTTTGACACAAATAGAAACTTGACTTTTATTGATTTTCGAATGAACGACTGCTGAGTCATATTGACCTGCCCCAATTTCCATGACACTTCGAGATTCATGACCCAAATTAAAGTGGCAATTTTCCAAGTCAAAGTAAACCGTGCTGATTCCATTGTCAAATATATGTTAGTTGATTCGTGCCATGGCCATGTTAAAAATACAAAAATTCAAAACGGGTGACTGATATAGGTTAAACTGAAGGAAAAAAAATGATCTGGAAATTAAATGTTTCATACAAATACCATAGAAATTGGAAACTACACTGTCCTCGAAAATTAAACCTAGACATCGAAAATATTCTTTCACATCCTTACAAAAAATTGTGCCCATGAAAATAACTCGGTCTCGAAAAAACAATGCAGTCATGTAATATATTATATGAATAGCTTGTATAACTGCTGTGTCAGTTTCACGCCATATTTCTGTGTTTGCGAGCTGAACACTTTTCATCAACTCGAGATTCCCTACGAAGATAATTGTGGCATCCGTTATTTAAAACAAAACAAAAACAAAAGAAACAAAAGTTGAATCTGAGTGCAGATAAGCTTCATTACCAATTCGAGAAATGTATGAATTTGATCCAAGATCTGTTCTTGAGTAAAATATGATTTACATTTATCCGCCATACCACACAAACTTAACACTATCAACAAGGTTGGCTAATAAAAAGAAAGTTGTTTCCATATTGGTCCCCTTGTTTCCCATAAAACATGGTAATTGCCTTCAAAAAAGACTTCATCTTAATAGATCTAACTTGCATTTGCATAGGCTAATGTTTACTGTATTACTGTGATACATAAAAACACATACAAAGTTGGATAACTAAAGGAGATATTATTCTGTCATGCGAAATAGAATGCGAAATTACCACTACATGGTGTGAGGCCGGTCAGCGAATACTGGTCAGGTCGGCATGGAGTACCAGTTCCTGAAATAAAATTACTAATTGTTATTTTCTGATAATACCAGGGGGGCAAAGTCTAAATGAACATTTACCCTGAGACATTTAAGCTTCACTGAGTTTACGAAGGAGTGTTGCGCAAAAGATCTTTATTTTATACAGATGATGTTTTATATTTATCGAACATGTTTAAAATTTGGATCGAATGACATATGAGCGTAATGCATTTTTCCTGTTCTCCCAACTTTTCTTCATGTGGTGTCATGTAAGAGACTGTGTTGATATGTTCCGAAGTATCCCGAATTACATCAAGAATTTTAATAAGAGCGTCCATCAGAATGCTTTGTTTGATATGTTCCGAAGCATCCAAAATTGCATGCAAAATTTTGACAACAGCGTCCATCAAAATGCATCGTTATAACCGGAGGTAAACACAAGCTCAGTTCAACAGAAACTGTGAGAAACATGTCTACACAAGAACAAAGCAGATTTACAAACAGCTGGAGAGGCAGAATGACACAATGGCAGATAGAATGCATACCTGCGCAATAAGCCAATGAGCATCCCTTTGTAGGCTGAAGCTCATAAACGAATCCTTTTGCCCCACAGTTCTTCACTCTAACGGTAGTTTTATACATACAGCACGTGCCAGCAATGTTACCACAAGCCTCCCGAGTCACAATCCCTTCTGCGACTGTGGGATGAGCTCCATTCATCCAAATTGGGGCATGGGTTCCACAATGGTACGGCTGAACACAGCTTTCTGGCATTTGACCACCTAAATGAACACAAACACTGTAAACATATACTTTATCCTAATTGTAACCAATATGTGACATTAGTAATATATATATATATATATATATATATATATATATATATATATATATATATATATATATATATATAAGATTGCTTGTAACTATGAGACCTGTTGTAGCTGTGGCATGGGTTTCCGCTAGAGTGTGAGAAGGCACTTTCAGCAAAAGAAGAGTGTGATTGATTCAAGTTATGAAAATGACAGATGTTAGCCAAAATTGCAAACTAGATATAAGAACAGTTGTTTAATTTAGCTTGTCACGAATCGTGAATGTTAAACTAAGTATAGCGCAACATGCTTAGTGAATGTGACTATAACATGTATGATTGTATAAATACATGTGCTCTTCAATAGTTTATACTAAGGTGTGTCAAATATGTCATGCATAGGGCAAGACACTTATTTGAACAATTAGTTATCTACACATTAGTGGCGATTTAATGAGTTTTTCTGTATATGTGATAATAGCTATTTATGTTGTTTTCTGTTTGGCAGTTGAATACTGAGTAAATTAGCTTTTATCATTGTGCAATGTAGTCATATGCAACATTTTTGCTGGCCAAGATTCCCATATGGTAACCCTGTAGATAGGGTTATCATATCGGAACCTTGGCCAGCGAAGATGCATATGCAAAGATGTTGAGTGCTTTTGAAACCAAAATTCAAGAAGGCAGCTTAATGCAACTTGTGGTCAACACAAAGAGGAAGTATTTGACCAAAGTCTTACATTTTGTACATTTTGCCTTGAACCCATCGCAAGGAAACCAAAAGGGTGGTTAGAGATTAAACTCAAGATCCATGCATTAATAAAGTATAGAAAAAAATAATTATCAATTGTGGTAGAATAGAATATACAGATGTACAGTAAGTACAGAAAGAAGTGCCAGCAGAGAATATAAATATATTCCAGACTGGTTATTTGGGATCATCATAATGGCTGGGACTGAAAAATAAGTTGTTATTATTATTATTATTACCAAAGTAAATTAAGAATTGTGTCACTGTCTTCATCATTAAATGCTGCAAATGGCCAATACTTGCCTACCTATCTTTCTAGGAACTACAGTCAATGTTCTTCAAGACTGACTAGAATCCATTGTATTCGCTAACAGTGTGTGCGGGAAAACAGCGCGTGTACAATTTCTCCAAGTTTGATACAAAATCTGTTTCTACTTTCCACTAAAAGAATTATTCTTAAGTGTCAGTGGCATTTCATTTTTATTACATACAGACTCCATATTGCCGTACACTGCATCAAAGTCCGTGTATGAAAAGGTCTGGAGTTTTTTATTATAAGTTATTCTTTTACATTACTGTTAAATGGTGCATGATACTTAACTAAATAAATGGTACATCACTAATACCATAATTTTCAGCCAATTCTTCACAATCAGAGCACCTTTCCCACCGGCTGTAATGAAATTGTGCCTTAGCAATGCCTCTTAACGGCTATTGGTAATACGAATAGGTCTAGAAATTTCTTTTATTATACGTTATTTTTTCCCACTCACTGATAAATGTTGCGTGATATTTAACTGACAGAAATGGGATACCACTATTACGATACATTTTAGCCATTTCTTCACAATCAGTGTACAACCACCAACCCACCTGTACTGAATTATGCATACCAAGAGCCTTTAATTGAACCATTCAGCACAGGTGGGTGGGGATGGTACTCGGATTGTGCCTATCAATAGCCTTTAATTGCACCATTCAGTACAGGTGGGTGGGGGATGGTCCTCGGATTGTGCCTACCAATAGCCTTTAATTGCACTATTCAGTACAGATGGGTGGGGGATGGTACTCAGATTGTGAAAAAATGGCTAAAACACAGCTTATTAATGGGTTGAAGGCCCAGTGTACAAAATCTAAGACTATAATCTAATATTGTTCCTTTGTGTAGGCCCCCTGCCACATTTCACTGCCTCCTTGTACCCTGTGTGATATGTGTGTGTGTGTGTGTGTGTGTGTGTGTGTGTGTGTGTGTGTGATTTGGATTTTTAAAGTAGCTTTAACAATTTTCCAGTCATATCGCTAGGATGTCTGCAGTGAGGCAGTTTATAGTGATGTCTAGTACTGGGGCATCATGCCGCAGACATGTAGCATGATGTCCCACCCAGTCACATTATCCTGACACCAGGCCGACCAGTCCTAACACTAACCTCTTCATGCTGAGCGCAATGCAAGGCAGCTGTTAGTACCATTTTTGTAAGTCTTTGGTATGACTCGGCCGGAGATTCTTGTATCCTGGTTGATATAGCACCCATGTCTTTGTAAATGACTACACTGAAAATGTCGTCACAAAATATAAAGTAACTAGTTATCACAAATACAGAAAAATGTCAGTAAATCACAAATAACATGTGCATGACTAACTGTACAAATAAGTGTCAACTCTTTCCATGGCCTATTCGACGCAACGTAAGATATAATGTAGAAAAGCACACAGAGATATACATGAATACAAGTCATACTCATCGTTATTTAGCATGCTCTGCTATACTTTGTCTAACTGTGACGATTAGTGACGATCCACCAGAACTGTACGAGGTACCGTCTTGTAAAGTATGCAACTGCTCACATATCGTATCTGATCAGTGTGTAATTTTGTCAAAATTTGCATTTTCTTAATTTGATTCACACGCTTGTTTTGAGAAAAGTTCCTTCTCACACAATAGCGGAAATCCATACCACAACTAAAATAGTTCTCCTATTTGTACTTAAATTCAATATACATCTTATTTATGTATAAATATAATGTTTATTTATAATACGTAGCTAATGGCAAGTACTTTTCGTTATATGTAGATGGGTATTAAGACCGAAAGCCTTATGATACCCGAAGACATAAAGTTTGGCGGATTAATACTTAGAGCAGTACGTGCGGTGAAAGTTGAGATGAAGAGTGTCAAATGCAAACAAGCATATAAGTTATTTTATAGTATATATTTCAGGAATGTTTTGCAATTCCCTTTACTATTCTCTTTGCCGACCATAACTGTACCGTAAATATGGAAAGTCTGATAGCCATCGGGTT
Organism: Megalonaias nervosa; assembly: GCA_016617855.1. Taxonomy (NCBI): domain Eukaryota; kingdom Metazoa; phylum Mollusca; class Bivalvia; order Unionida; family Unionidae; genus Megalonaias; species Megalonaias nervosa. The sequence goes on along the minus strand of JAECUM010029219.1, from coordinate 8,058 downwards.
ACAGGTATGCTTGTAAAATGACTGCCAATCAATGAATGACTGGAGGACGACCAATATGGCAACCCTATTACATGGCATTGTGATGTTTGCCGCATGCATTGTACGCAAGGCCCAATGTATACGAAAAATGTAACGCTCGTTGCATCTTGACTAGTCATAAAGCAACAAGATAACTGCAATGTAATATTTCAATGCCGTGATCTACTGCGTGTAAAATACAATATTAAATTACCTATTTTAGCTCATACAAATACATTTTCCGTAAAACAGTTGCTCCTGAACATTGATATTATTGTTTGTTTTAAGTTAATAATATTTTTGAACTCATTACACAATATACTTGATACTTGACTATACCCCACCAACCCACATGTATGCCAATTCGTATTACCAATAGCCCGTAAGTGAATATCTCTTTCATCCGCAATGAGTCTACTTTAGTCTGTGTTCCGTGAAGGCTCCAAGTGATAAGACAGGTTACCATGACATGTAGCGCATGAGACAACTAATCAGCATTTAGACCCGATTATTGTATGGTAAATATGTGTACGTCACGTGATCTTCCAACAATGTTAGGCCACAATTTATGTTTCAAAGATAATCGTATAGGCACTGAGAGCGTACTGGTAACGGTCGTTTTAAATCTCAATGAGTGTGGCTTCGTTACATGTTGTAGTCACCAGTACGAAGTTGGTATCTCTCGCCGAATTTTCTGGTTCTCTCCACCATGAAGGTTATCTAACTCTAACTTCAGGGGGGTGTAGAGTTCTTGATTTAAAAAGTCATAATCTGTTGTGTACTCTACGTAGATGGAAATAAGCTGTAAATATAGTAGATGAACTAATAATAACTGTGCTCTTTCCAAAACTATAGGTAATAAAATATTCTTGAATATTCTAGTAGTACACAAAAGACTTTTATGACGTCCTTTGGAGTTAAACGTTTATGATTCATTTAATAGAGTTCCTTCCAAAAGATACATTTAAAATTATAGAAGGTGACTGATCTATAACGAACCAGTAAAGAGCACGAGATGACATAATAATTGGGACTGCTTGGACTAAACTTATGAGATCACTGACCTATTAGACAATATCTCAGTTCATTCAGTAATCATATGCTTTCACTTGGAAGCCAACTATGCGTTTGCTTTCACTTTATTTAATATATTCATTGGCCCAAGAGTTGTTGAAATGTACAATGGATATCGGGGGTGGCGGATAAATGCTCGCGATTAGCAGTTAAACTCGTGCTCTGAATCACATGTACATGCTGTAAGTATGCCATATTCTCTTTTCATGGTACATACTATCGCTTGATTAAAAAGTTGGCTCAAAGTATCCACAACCAATATCAACTGATGTGACTTTTTTCTTCGCATTTATTGATAATAAATAACCCCATCCCCATCCGATCTCTGCAATTCCTTTTGGTTTTGTAACTCAACTGTCGTCGGAATAGATCGACCACTAATCTGATTGGACGGGATATAAAAATGGTCGCGAATCAATGATGACTTTACTAGACAAAGTCATGTGAATGGGATATAATAAACGTTTCTAGGTGAACAGCATACTTAACGAAAGACAGTAGTATAAAACGAAAACCTTTAAGTGTCGATGGCTGGGTTTGCTTATGGATGATATAAAGTGATGTGGCTTCTCCGAAAGACCACTTTATTTATTTAACAGCAAAGCTTGCATTTAACGCTTTTAAGAAGCAGTCGAAACAGGGCTATGGTGTGGCCGTGGTCAGATAACGAACATAATGCGCTGTAATCATTGCTTGGTCGTTCTGGCAACTTTAGTTATGGTTGTGTGATGCAAGATGGTGGGCATGGACTTGCCCCAATTATTAGTCGCATCTGATGTACTGTTCCAATATGGTGAACAAGACCAAGTTTTATGGGAATGTTTTAAACGTTGGTCAAAGTATACTTGATTTAATTGACAAATTTGTCAGTTGGAAATATGGTCTTATTCACTGTCAAAAACCTGCAGAGTAGGAACAAATATGGCGATCTGCCGTCAAGCATCTTTCTCCAGTACATGAACCATGAATAAACTTAGCGGCCTCTTTGTCCGCTATCAAAGCTTCCTATGGACCGAGTAAATCCTAGGTGTAAAATTTTATTGGACAGATGACGTCCGACGGCCACTCCTTAGGTCCCTAAACACGACCGACAAATGATCAAAGTAAAACTTGTTCCTTGTCAGAGCACCAGCCCAGGGGTGTGTTTTTGGCGCTTATGACCATAAATCTGGTTCGACCTATATCGGACCTAAGATATTTCGTTGTCCTTGGTTAGGCTTAATTCTAAACAAGAATCCGTTTCTTTTCGGAAAAAGCGATGTTCTTAACACAACCAAATATCAGTTAAAGCGTAAATAAATTTGCTGATCCCTATAATAAAACCCACGTCTCACTGACTAATAAAAGCTCGGTAAACACCTATCTTAAAACGACAAGACACACCCAGATCGATATCATTACAGGTTGATCAGAATGACCTGTCCGTTTAGCCTTTCAGTGAAATTTTCAATAGGACCTTGTCGACACCAAAATACTACTGTGCACACGTACTTGGGGCGAATTATCACGTTCACAACCAGCATGCGTAAAGGACAAACCACCTTGGCACCTCGTACTCATGTGGATCAGGACCTTATTACTGATTTGATGAAATGTTAAACTGCCAGATCATATTTATGTGCCGTTTGTAAAATTGTTGCTACTTTCTCTCTTAAATAAGAAATACTACAAAAAATTTTAACGTTTACCTGCGTTGCTAGTAAACTTGTACCACCCCGCAGTCAATGTTCTGTCACAGATCAGAGAGTCATTAGGATCGTCGACATGATAGCCAACGCTCCGAATGCTTTCTTGTAAATTCATGTGAGTGCTGCAAGGGTCGAAATTTTGACTTGAAGCCATCTCTGCAAAACAAAAATATAGTAAGGCAGTCTGTAACTTTAGATGATATAGAAAACAGCATAAAGTCTTTCACCCTCCCACAACAATGGTCTGGATAACGTTCTAAGTTTGACGTGAAGCAGTAGAATCAGACAGTGGTTCTATGTGGAGTTTTCAGATGTCCTTCGTAGGCAGTGGTCAGTATGTGGTTAAGCACGATACCAAAAAGAACTTTGGACTCCACCTGTGACTGGCTCCTTTACATGTCAACATAGAGACGATGTTTAAACAGTTATCCTGTTGTAATAATTGAACCCTCTTCATTTTGATGTCGTTTATTTAACATTAATAGAAGTCTTTTTCTGTTCACTGTTTCACTTCAACCCATGTTAACGAGTTCTTGTCTGCACGAACTGTTTGAAACGTAATCCCTTCAAAAAAGCTAACTAACTGGTTAAGTGTCACATAAGATAACATTATGATGAGAAAGGTTGCATAAATTTCCGTATTTCTTTATTATATTGAAAGAAACATGAATAGCCTGATTCATAATGTGAAAATATATGTACGGTTTGTGTATGCTTTGCAGGTAGTGCAATTATTCGATCTGAGCCCGGAATGTATGGGCATATGAATCAATTTTCTCCATATTGATGTTCACGAAAATACATAGCATCGCATCTTTTGTAATTTATTTTCGTATTCTCTACAAATGTCTTAGGCGTTCAACAAGTGGAAAGAGACAACATATCTGAGAAGACAGTAGCATTTTCGTTACAGCATCTTTTGATTAAAAGCTAATACACCATGGGTTTTTATATATTTTATACAGAACTTAGAAATGAGCTGAAGCTATCAAATATGTATCATCTTATCTCTCTTGTACGAGATATTGCTAGCCTGGTTCCTGGCCGGTTTGCAGCTTCCGACAGAGGACCAGTGTGTTCTATTGTAGTTTCTGAGAAAATCGTTCATATTTTTGGGTGATTCTTTTCCTGGAGATTTTATATCTAGTGAAAAATGTTACATCCAGTCAGTAGAAAGCAGCATTAAACCCTAAACAGAAAATAAAATAGTTACTGAGCTCAGCATCATGGTTATGCGTAGGATAACAAAGCCAAGGTGTAGACCGAACTGATAACTAATACACCAAATTTCATCTAATATGATGCAAAACTGAAGTAAATATAGGTCACCTAAAATTAGTGCACTGATGCCTTTGCAAAAGGTAATATTAGAGATGAAATATTGATCTGTTTGTTCATTCCTTAAATTTTGATTAATTTCTTAAAAGGGGGAGGGTTACGGTTCACTGCGAACGTTTATGTGGCGTTCAAAAGTCGACAGTTATGCAGATAGTAAGCTCAAAATGGAATCTATTTGTGCAATTATCTTCTAGGAATATGAATATGTTGTTGTGCGACTTTGTTCTGCCCAATGAATCTTCACTGATTAGATAGAAAGAGGTCGGTACGTTGACCAATCAAAACAGAAATTAAACAAGCGAATGCTCAAGAAACTGGAATAAAAGAATAATATAAGGTTTACTGTTAGACGGAGTACGATGGAAGAATTTTGCCCTTGGTTTTAACAAGTCTGCAAACAGTGCTCCAGCCAAGGCTTGCAAACAGCCAGCTGTATATTATCGTTATTCTAGCATGCCTAGTTACTAAGGTCCTAAAGCACAGAGACCCATTACTCAGGCAGCACGTACAATTCCAGTATTAAGGCCTTAGACTAGCGACATTTGCCCTGGTCATTAAAAAATTGGTGTTTATGACAGAATGGAAGCAGATAGAGCAACAACAAAACTTGAAGCAACCGTTATATAGATTTGTGACTCGTAATTCTTCTTGGGGTGTAAAATAAGATAAATCTATGTTTTTATGTTTTTGCAGCAAAGAGAACCAAACTTGGGCATACATGGGATGATGCGTATAAAGGTTGAAAGAGAAAGAGAATCAGAGCTAAGAAAGATGAGCCTAAAACGTTAAAATTGGTCTGAATTATCTTACATGTCAAAGGTTCTTTGAACAAGTTGTTTTAAATATCTGAATGCGATTCAGTCATGTTTTTGTTTATTGCTTTCTTCATTAGATAATTCATTTCTTAACAAGAAATACAGTTGTTAACTTGTTGAAAATTAAAACTTGTTCATGATCATTTAGTCTAGCAATATACGTGAATAAAAGTAATAAACTCCAACTGTATAAGCCTTTGTTATATTACTTATATTAGATATATCGTATTTAGCAAATGCTCCCTTTTCGTAGAAACTGCTATTTAAGCGGCTTGTTTCAGCTCGTATATTTGCTGTATAACAATGGTTGAGAAAATGACATGTGAATTTTAAGGATATGCAGTATTGTGTTTCAATGATCGTAAATCGAAATACACTTTAGCAAATTCGTTCCAGTTAGGATGAATGTTTGTTTTGTTTGGGTTTTTTGTTTCTGTTTTTGTTTTGTTTTTGTCGGTGGGGTGGTTGGGGGGGGGTGGTGTTTGCTTGGGGGGGGTTCTTTGGTATTTTTGGGGGTTTTATGTTTGTTTGTTTTGTTTTTCTTCAAATAAAGTGTAACTTTAATAACGGCTTTATTTATTCACTTTTTATATTGCTACACGACATCTAGTTGTGTAATTTCCAAGTGGGACATATCCACACACGTGATAAGATCACCAGGTCACTAAGGTCAAGTAAATGTTAATAATATGCATACTACTGGTTGGCCGGAACGACACAATACTTACCCCCGTTCGCGGTGCAGGAGGCAGGTTGAAACTAGAAATGGTCAAACTTGATTAAACAGCATGTTCCGCGTGAAGACCATGGCTTCAAAGCCATTCTAATGCTTGCTCCCTTTGATAAGTACATGAGACAATGTTGGTTCCTCTAGGAATTGCATTTTCACAACTTGTCCACGATTTCTTGCGGTATGCTAGTTTAGGCAAAAATAAATTTTTCCGGCCGTCCCTGTTTTTCGGTGCCCACCCTAGTACTATTTCCCCCAAGGTTAAAAAATTAAAAACAAAAAGATAAATTTAAAAAATCCCCCAAAACTCATTTTTGCATCTGCTTGAGTTGGTTTTGCCTAGTACTTGAAGCGCTTAGTATATTGTATATACCAATATTATAATCTGTAATGTTTAAACAAAATACAACAAAAACAAACCTACCCTAATTTTGAAACCAGTACGATAGGAAACACACATATTGGGGGAGGGGTGCCTTACGGAGGCGCTTTCAATGATCTACATGTCATTTTAATATGGAGTCATTTTTCGTTTCAGCGAGCTTTTCAACTGATACATATCACGCCAAAGCACAAACGTCAGCAGATATTTGTGTGAGCATGCAATTGCTTCTCCCCAGCAGTGTCGTTAACGTTACACTCGAAAGACGAATCCTAGAGTTCGATCAACTTTTACACGATGCAAGCCATCGTAATAAAGTTTTAAAACTCTCATAAAATCCAGACAACAGCTGATTCTTCGAAATTTAATTGAATCTAAGTTTGACTGAAATAACTATTTCAAGTGAAAGTTGGTGAAAATCTGCGGAGATGCATGAAATTCCTTTTTTCAAATGTAAGTAATGGACATTTTATGTGAAATCGCACTTGCATGCATAAAGGAATATCAGCTGGTATTTTCGATTTGGCATGAAAATAAATGAATAAAGTTGCCAAGTCTTGAAAGTACATGTGACCTGGCACGAGTATTACCATCTCTGTCCAGAGGAAAAATTATAACATTTCTCCGGCTTTTAACTTCTTACAGGTCTGATGCATAGCAAGGTGCGAGAGTTCATTAAATAGAAAATTAATGCAGGTTAAAATGACTCATTGGTTACTGAAATGTCATTATTAGCGCAAAAACAGTTAATAAATCGATGATTTGAAGTGAGACGGCAATGTTTCGATTTTAAATTTGTCTTTTCAGGATTTATTTATTTTCTGGATTCATGCATTTAGAATGACTATAAACCCCCTGTCTTTACTTAAAATGTATTATCATCTTGACCTTGACTGAGATTAGTATTAAACTTGAGTCCTGTTCCTATACTCTTGGCGTGTTAATTACAAAACCTAAATAATAGTATGGAGAGGTTACCAATATATTTTACATTTTTCTTTGATTTTCTTCCCATACATCTCTTTTGGTCAGTCAGGGTTGATCCACTTTTGTACTACAAAACATCATTCAAAATGGATTGAATGTGGAACAAATCAAATAGTCTGCCCTTGTTTGCAAAGACGGTATTTCGATATTCGAAGCCATACTCCTAAGGTGTCAGAACCACGAACCTCAAAACAACTGGAACCGATTAGAAATTATAGGACTGGAATAGCTGTGACAGAAAATGATTCAGAAATATGAAATAAATTGTAGATTTTATACAATACATGAAACCTATTTACTCACCAATTCCTGCAAGAATGCATACAAAGACATTTAGAAATATCTGTGAGTCCATGATGATAACGATGATCGTTTTCGTCGCCTGGCAGGTGATCCAAGTACTCAAGTTTTAATTAAATACTGTTGGAGGTAAGCTGAAATATGTTCTCCACATAGAGGCCTTTAGGTGACGCTCTGAGTTTTCAAATAGTCCTTCAATTTACCGTTATCTAAAACCCTACGTTCACTAAAGTAGGACAATCCCTGTAAAAATATGCCACCACAAATCTTGAGTGATTAGAATTTGGAGCGAAAGATTAGAAACACTTGTGAACCAGAGCACGTGGACATACCTTTGCTAGGCAGAGCTCAGCGTACGAAGAGTCAAATCCCACATGTTTTAAAGAAGGAATCGTGGTTGTCAGTTTTAGTATTTTCCCTATTGATCGATGGATACATGAATGTATGTATGTATGTATGTATGTATGTATGTATGTATGTATAAAATAATGCATATATCCGTGCGTGTAACTTTTGAATATTTTGACACACTGATAGCTACATAAAGTACATTTTAATGTTGTCGACAAGAGCGCACTAAAACAGCTATTTCCTTGATCTATGAAGCATTAACGGTACGGAAATTCAGAGCAAAACAAAGCGTACAAGATATTTAAACGTCAAACGAATGTTTATGTTGACACATAATAAAATATCATCCAAAGTCGTTCATAATGCAACAAGTAT
>JAECUM010029218.1:0-29762 GCA_016617855.1 Megalonaias nervosa | reverse complement strand
AAATCCCAGATAATCCTAAATGTTGTATCACAAGTCAAAACGTATGGAGTATTCCGAATGAATTCCAATATTGAATATGTTGATGTACCAATAGTCTTGAATACGTTGATTACCAACAGTCTTGATGCATCACAATTATATAACACATAATGTATTTGAATGAATTAAAAAAATTCCAAAAATAGTGTTTTAATCCAAAAGGTCAACGTGCGCTTTGTAATTCCAATGAATATCTTAAATAAATGATTCCTCTGAAATTATTAAAATTTGAATGAATAATTTTGTTTACCTCATTCTAAGATACTAATTTCACTTGACCTAAGATACAAGAAAATTTCCCAGGATGTGTCTCACAAGTTCGTTTTCAGAACATTTTAAGTTTGTAAATAGACTAGACCTTGAACTCAAATATCAGTAAACAAATTATTTATAACTTACAAACATGACAAAAAACACACTAAACTCTATTCACAAGCCTCTATCCTCAATCATGAATAAAGGTCATGTACAAAATATAAAAAGTCTAAATATATACTCTACAGCAGATTCATGTCTATACTCTCTGATGCTTGATCTGGATTCGAAGATACTTGTAAATCATCCAGTTTCATTTTGTGCTATTCGGAGTTTTTTTTTCTCCATTTTTTTTACCAACTCGGGCAAACCAAGAAGAACATGAATAATCATAGTTATATTGTATTAAAATATGACATAAAGTATCTCTAGTTCTGCATCTCTTACAGTCGTGTATTATGGGTCATATCTGTGGGAATTATTATGATAAATACGTACTACATTCAAACGTGGGAATGTCCATTAAGTCACGTGGACGTTAACATCGGTACGTATTAACTGAGCTCCAATGAAACAAACCAAAAATGACAGAGAGCACAGATAATACACAGATAGAACGAACGATCGAACGAACGAACGAACGAACGAACGATAGAAACATATATAGAAAGATAGATAAAAAGACAGACAGACAGATCGATTGATAGATAGATCTCAATTGATCTGCATGATGCTTAATACGAAAAAGATAGGTCTAAAATGAAAATGCATTACCCCATGCACCTAATTTTTAAATATTTTATACCGTCGGTGGAATTTTTTTTTTAAAAATTAGTCTCATTTCCTAAAAGTTAATCCATACTTTGTTTTATTCTATTGACTTTTGACCAGCGGATGTTGTTCTCAATACCAATCACTCTTAAATGTTTTGAAAGGCTATTGTTTTGTCTCTGCAGTTGTACATCCGACAAATGCCCATTAATTCTAAATCGTAGACTCTTTCAATTGCACGTACACGCCGTTTTAGAAATGCCAACAATGTATTATATAGAAGAAACTTTGTGTACTACATGAAAAATGTTGTTTGTTTCTAAAATGTCTACCTGTTTTGGTTTACCGTGTCTGAATTAATTAGGTAATCACACAAGTTACAACCATTAAGTTTAAACTTAAAACAACTATGCAAGTTTGGATCTCACTAATTTCCTTTACATTGTTATTGTTTATAAAGCCCTAACCAAAGTACATGTTCCAAAATCTTCAGAAAAAAAAATTGTTTAGCTGCTTTGAATGAGAGGCTGAAAGTCTATTTAAATGAACATCCAACGGATTTATTTCGCATTTTTGCAAGTATTATTTTTGCTTCCTATCGTTTAATATTTCATTTTCTTTACAAAATTTATGGTTGTCAAATCACGTAAAGAAGATATCTTAAACAATAAATTTATATATCAATCTCTTTGTATGTCTACATGCTTACACATCAGACTATTTTCAAAGAGAAATCAAGTATTGCTAAACGGAAACATTGTACTTTCAAGTAATCTTAAGGACTTAAGCTAAAAATGGCACGCAGACATCACGTCATGGAACTCAATCTTAAAACAGTGAAATATGTCCATAACGGGGATAGCAACAGACCCTTTAGACATAGAACACCTTCCAAATATTCTTTTAATGCAATATGTCCCTTCAATACTTTCTTCTCGAGGAATATATTCTTAAAAAATGGCATGCAAGCATCATGCAACAACATGGAATAACCCTTTAAACTGTGCAATATTGCTCTACACGTAATATGACCTTTTGACCTTTAATGCCTTAGTCTTCTAAATATTCATTTTATGCAAAAGAAACTCTCTAAGACTTTCCTACCTTTAAAATAGTTTTTTTGTGGACAAACTTCCACAAAATAGCATGCTGACATCATGTAACAACTTGGAATAGCCTTCATAATTGTGAAATGTAACTCTATGAGGGAAAGTAACAGTCCCTTAAGACCCTGAATACCTTCCGAATATTCTTTATATGCATCAACTATTTTCATAACCTTTCCTACCTTTAAAATAAACTTCTAAAGAATAAATTCCGAAAATGGCATGCAGCCAGCATGCAGCAGCTTGGAAATAACCTTCATCCTGTGAAATATAGCTGGATGGAGTGGCAGTAACGGACCCTTTATACCTAAATACCTTCCAAATAATCTTTAGATGCCAAAATTGCTAAAAATGGCATGCATGTATGGATCAGGCAACAATGCGGAAACGGCTTCCTAGCTGTGTAATATGGTTCCATAGAAATTCCAATACACCTTTCCTAACTTCATAATATCATGTTGAGGCCTAACTGATAAAATAATTCAGGCTACTGGAGAACTAAATAAAAAGGAAAAGAAGATATGCACACAATAGGTCTTCAAAATATTCCTTTTAGGTTTCAATTCCCAAAAATGGCATGCAGACACCATGCAACACTCTGTAGTAGGTTTCATATCCATGAACGATTGTAGTGGTCCCTTTAGATGTTTCTAGGTTCTCCATAGGATCTTGAAAGTAGTCCAGGACTACTTTGGTAAAAAAAAAGTTGCCGTCCCAGCCCTGTATTGTCCCACTGAAGATACATGTAATTTTGTCCTTTTAATAATTCAGAACATTATATTGTTGGGTTACCAATATATAAATCATTAGATTGCTAATGCTCACTTATTGAGAAACATTTCGTATCGTAATTAAAATATAAAAAACTATGTCAATTGAGAACAGTGATTATTGTGATTGTTTGTGATATTACAACTATAACAATGCTCTTGCCATTTAATTATTTTTTTGTGCAGCTAGAACAAATCGAGGGAAAGATTACATTTATTTTGCATATTAATTAATTTCTTTTGTATAATTCCATTTCCAAGCAATAAATTTGCCAAGAGACTAATACAAAAAGTGATCAAACCCATTCACCTTCTTCTTAAACAAACATCTTGGTCATTACATTATGTATGTTGGCCATATGAGTTTCTATGAGCACAAAGCAACTATACTGAAATTATTACAAATGAAATGTTTCCTAGCTAGCATGACTAGCTTTATTCATGAGTACAATGTAGTCTATGCAAAAAGTTTATAAGCTTTATAATTGCACAAAATATAATTATGGTTATTGCCATTCTGGTAAATGGTCGACTTGACCGTCGCATGGATATGATAAGGACAATAAAAAAAAGTGTTTCATATTGCACAGGTTATATAATTAGGGTAAGCAGGTCGTTTTTTTAAACATTATTTTCTGTGATTTTGTAACGGGGCAAAAAGGTGCTAGGGTCGGCAGTGAGAAACAGGGACGGTCAGCCTACTCGATACACACATATTTTCTTTGTTTGGTCAAACATAAACTTAATATTACAACTTAAGTTTGTACATCATAATCTATGGTGGTTTTATTACTCGTCCCGAAACACTTCCCCCCATGGAATAGTTACTACATATATATTTTCACAAATTTAGTTTTTGTTATCTTTTTGAAAAATCCTGTTTTGATTACACCATAACGAGTGCTTCTTCTTCAGCCAGGACAATATTCGCAATGAGTGATTTCCTATGTTGTCCCGTCCGCATACTATATCTCCCTTTACAATGGTACAGTGTGACCCCGCTATAGCATACTACGTCATGACACGAATTTTGATACAACACGATCGTGGCATAGCTCTCGAAATTTCATATTCAAGTATTTTTCTCACGTACGAAAAATATTTTTTTTTGTTCTTAACAGTACCAAAAATAATGTGTAAAATGTTTATTACCGTTTCGCGGAAGAGATAATGTAATAATTCTAGTGTATTTTCGACTTAGCACATATTTCACTTTGACGTATCAAAACATTCAGAGAAACTATTGGATCAGCTTCTGATACTGAGGTTATATGGACACTGGGAGGGATTTCAGGAGCTGTTAATTATTATTTTTATGCGGTAATTGTATCTGATAGATTCTTAACGATAGATTCTACAAAAGGCAGAATGACTGTCAAAGTGTAAACACTTGGGTGTGAATGCTCTGCAAGCGGTATAATTTTATCAAACAAAAGGCAGAATGTATTGATTTTCAAGCAAGAATTTCTATCCAGGTGTTTTGCACTTGACAGCAAGCAGTACAATTTTATCAAGCAAAAGACAAATAAATTACGATGAAATATATTATATACCAAATAAACTTATTGTCGGGACAAGTTAAAAAAATAACACAAACTATTGTTAAACGACAGTCCGTTTGATTGAAGATAGATTTCGGAACGCAGAGGGATCCACAGTTAGCAAAACTGATGCTAACACAAAGACAAATCAATAAAATACAGCAACGCAAGCCATTTATTTTGAATTTATCAGCAGCACAAGTTAGTGCAATGGCTCGAAGTAAAGAAATAAGTGGAGGATTTCTGAGACATTCACTAGCAACTGTTGCAAAAACGATAGTACCAAAATTATTGTCAGTACTAGGAACATTAGGTTTAGCTGCAGCATCAGCTGCGATAAAAAGGCTGTCTTGCGATGGAATCGCCCGTGATAGAATCACCGGCGATGGAATAAAATAACTTGTGTAAAATTCGAAAAATGTCACTTTTATCTAACAACGGTAACAAAAAATGCCTGAAACACGAAATGCTCGGAAACGTAAAACAGCAGCGAAACATAAAACAACTAAAAAAAGAGGACGCACAGCGGCTCAAAGACAACGAACCGCAAAGCGGTCCAAGGTGGATTCATAGGGCCGTTGCTAGCAGGAATAGCAGGAAGTTTACTTCCCAGTCTGTTGGGGATAGGACGTGGGAAGGCCTTATGCTGCCCGGTACCCGCCTTTGAGCAACTTTGAGATCTTAGATAAACTAAAAGATGTCGACGGATTTATCGGAGTATTTTCTAAAGACGAATTATCACTTCGCTCTCCGCCAGCAGCGGCAGGTAGTTGTGTTGTTAACATCCAAAATTTTAATGATGGATCTGGTGGTACACATTGGGTAGCGATTTACAACAAAAACTACTTTGATTCGTTTGGTTTATCTTCAACTGATGTTATCAAACACTACATGCTATCATAGAAAACGTACAAAAACATAAACTATTCGTCTAATCAACTTCAGCCAGTTGGAACTGCAGATTGCGGATATTATTGTGTTATGTTTATCAAACAAATGTCTGGGACGCAAGCATCCATCGGTGATTTTCTAAAATTTATATTAAATTTACTCAACGACTTAGTGCAGAAAACGATAACATAGCTATTACAAATTTTATCTAACAAGCAAGTATAAAAAAATGACTACGTATTGCTTCAAGTGCAGAAGTAAAACAGAAAATATAAATGAAACTACGGAAACAACTAAAAATAACAGACTAATGCTGAAAAGTGTTTGTGCTAACTGTGGCAGAAAAAAGAGTATGTTTCTTAAACAAGCTAAACTGAGTGACTCACTAACTGGATATCATGCAATGTAAATAATTCCTGATGTTATTTTAGTCGATGATTAAATTAAAATAAAACTGCAGAGCATTTCATGCAATGTAAAGCTGACTACGATCTGTGTCTCGTGCAGGACAAAAAAATAACTTACTGTGAGTGTTGTAATCAGCGAGCTGTACTCGAATCCGGCTTAGACATTCACAAGTTAATTCGCAAATTACCGAAACCGAAAGGTGGGTGGACATTGCCACGTAAGGACACTGGTCCTTAGAACCCGCTAGTATAAACAGCTTGATGAAAATGACAACCCAATTCCGGGTCAAGAACAGTATAATTAGGTTGATAAAATTGCAATGCGTCATGACATATGTTACCGTGACAACGAAAACGATAAACCTGATTGTGATCGTGTTATGCTTGACGAGCTAAGAGATATGAAACCAATCGGAACACGAGAGAGAATTGATCATAAACTATTTTAAGGTATTATTGGAACAAAATATAAACTTGGCATTGGGATGCAAGCATCCCCAACAATGCTGCTCGGAGATGTACTTTCACATGAACTGCACAAACCAAAATAATGTTTCCTCGACGAAAGGTTGTCGCTAATGCAGTTGATGACATTTGGGCGATAGATCTTGCTGATATGTCATATATTGCACAGTACAACGACAACAAAAGGTATATGATGAACGTAGTTGATATTTTTAGCAAATACGCCTTTAGTGTACCTGTTGCAGATAAAACAGGAAAAACTATAACCAACGCGTTCAGAGATATTATTATTAACACAGAAAGAAAACCAAATAAAATTTGGATTGATCGTGGAGCGGAGTTTTTTAATAATCAATTCGAGCAGTTTTTAGAACAAAATAATATGATCCAGAACGTCACAGGAAATGAAGGAAAAGCGTCATTGTTGAGAGATTTAATCGCACGTTAAAAGAAACGATCTATAAGCAGCTCACGGCTAAAAACACTAGCAGATATGTTGATGATCTGCCAAAGACTGTATCGGATTACAATAACACTAAACATAAAACACTTGGAATGTCGCCCAACGAAGCATTTAAAACTCCAATACTGGTGAATAAGAATATCTGCCGAAGACACAAGTTTAACACAGGCGATCGGGTTCAAATTTCGTTAGCAAAGAAAATATTCGATAAAGGGTTTACCCCTAACTGGTCAGAGGAAGTATTTGTTGTGGATACACTTTTAACAAAAATACATGTTATGTATAAACTGAAAGATCTGGCCCTGGATAATAATCCCAAAGAAGAAATTACTGGAAGTTTATATGAACAGGAGCTTCAGCGGACAGAGCAGGATATATTCGTCATCGAGCGAGTAATAACAAGAAAAGGTAAGCGAAGTTTGGTCAAATGGAGAGGTTATAGTGACAGTTTTAATAGTTTGATACCAACTAGTTATACACGTCACGATTCGACAAGATCACAGTAAATCTTTTCTTATTTCAAAAGGATAGACTTACATTTCACTGGCCTGCACAATGATATCAGATGTTGTTTGCGCGTGGAGTGCAAAGCTCTCTGTATCAGGTTAAATATCTTAACAAACAGAAAATCAAATTTTGTATTTTTTTTACGACCATACACTTCTAGCTGTCCACGATTCATGAACGGCTTTAACATCTCCTAGAATATCTGATGATCAGAGATAGTAAATTTAAACTTTTTAATCTTTTTAGCAAGATGATATTTTACATTGTACCGTGATTTGCTGCTACATAAACTTGCTCGTCTTGAGGTACTATACCTGGTTCATGAGCAAATTTATCCTCGACGACAGGAAATTGATATGTTTCTAGGTCGAACTTGACACTGCTAGCAGCACTGGGATTCTTTAAATCCTAATACTTTGCATCTTGACTGTTAACAACAGTACTGGGATTCTTAGAATTTTGATGTAATTCACACTAGGAGTGTTTTGTACTCTACAATATCACGATCGAGATCAGAGCAAAGATCTCACAACGTTTTCATCAGAGACATCTTTTATACATAAGACTTTTATCTAATTACTGTAATAAAATGTCAGATGAACAAAGAAGCATCGTCAGAGCTAAAATCTTAAATCTGAACCTTTTACTCGACGCTGTCAACATATTTATGAGCAATGAAAAACCAGAAAAAATTATGTGAATGTACTAGTTGAATATGATCTTTACTCGGCTTGTAGCGTGTTACTGACAGATTCTGAGGTATCAGAACTTGAGAAATACCAAAATATATTTGTTCCATATGACAGGAACACTGTTATGAAATAGGCCCACTGTTGTTTGACAAGGGAAGATATCCGAAACGTATTAAAGATAGATTTGTGAACAGCAAAGCTGTTTCAATTTTATGTTAATAATTTATATAATAAATAGGTTTGTTACAC
Organism: Megalonaias nervosa; assembly: GCA_016617855.1. Classification (NCBI taxonomy): domain Eukaryota; kingdom Metazoa; phylum Mollusca; class Bivalvia; order Unionida; family Unionidae; genus Megalonaias; species Megalonaias nervosa. Next base: position 21,606 of record JAECUM010029218.1, on the reverse strand, counting down.
GAGCTAATGTGAATATAAAGAAACTTATTTCGCGGCGAGAGCAACGTTGTAAAGTAGAACGAGAAAAAAATCTTATCTTGCTCAACAATGCCGAGGTCGATACGGTAAGATCCTGTTCAAATACGATAAGGAAATTTTAAACAAATACGTCAATTGTTGTCTGAGAAACAGCGATGTGGCACAGATATTAAACAGGAGGTAGCTGATATCCAAATACAATTCTATCTCCTCGGATTTTGTAGTACCATCTGCGACAAATTTTACTGATGCTTTAAAAATATTAAAATGTTTTGCTGCTGCTGATATTGATGAAAATAATGTTTCCTCATTTGTGTTAAGGTTTGTTGCTACAACGGGTTTAGCAGGTTTTTCAGAACTAAATTTTCCTCTGCCTCGACAAATATTTTCTTTCTGTGTAACAAGATCAAGATTCTTAAGTCGGTTGTCAGTTCGAATACCGTTGATGTGGTCAATAACCAAACCGACTGGGATAGGCCCATGACATACCTCATTAAAAAAAAACGATGTGAATAATATAAAACATGATTAGTTGGTGTACCTCTGACCATAACCTGCAAATACCCAGTATTATTAATACGACCAATAACTTTTCTTGTTCTGATATTTCTGATTACACCTCTGTCGTTGGCCTCGTAAAAACCATAAAAAGGATGTGATCGAAACTGATCCTGAAAACTCATGTCGGCGTTATTATTGTCTATTACACTGACATTCGCATGATAAACTCGCATCCCCGTTGGAATATCATCACAGAACAGCGTATAAATAAAATCTTTGATAAACATCTCAGTGTACTCAGCATCATCAACACCTTTCACTTTCATCTTATAACCCACTGAAGTTCTAATCCCAAACGAAACTTTAGTTTTAAGATTAATTACTACTCCCAGCATATTTCCAGCATAGCAGTTGTACTTCTGGTGAACGTAAAATATATCTTTCTCACTAACTGTTGATTTCAGTCCACTAAGCACAATTTCGCTCATATTATACAATAGTAATTTCAAATCTCTAATTAACAATTTTCATATCAAACTTAATTAGAAAAATGTAAAATTATAAGTATAGCAATGTTAAAACTTACTGATATCGCAAAGAGAAGATTATTCTCGACAGAAAGCTATCAGTCTAAAAAATGCAACTGCTTTTGCTGGGTTCGATAATAGCTGGAAGTTTGATAATCAACTTTTACTAGTAAATTTCTCTGCTTTAAACTTATACAATCTACTTCTGAAAACAATTAAATCTGAGCTTGCCGTGCAGAAGGGTCTAAAGATTATAGATCAGTTTAATGTTCAGTTTTCTAAGCTAAATATGTCTTCGGAGATTGAAGAATTCCAGCAGCAAGCGGCTCTGACGCAAGACCCCAACAGCAATGCAAGGAATTTCCAGATCCTTATATCATATTCAAATCTCGTCGAATTTTAACTGGGACAGATCTGATGTCGTTATCAGAATATATTTCAGGAAATATAGAAAAAAAATAGATGAGTACACAACGTCAGGATGTGGTTGGAGATTTGATAAAATGACAGAAAATGTGTTCCACACTATGAAATATAGTTTCATTGCGAGGTAGCTCATATGTTGAACTGCCAACTAAAATAAAAAACTCAAAACGTGTAAATATCGAGAACGGCAACAACAAATGCCTTCACAGGCTATATTATCAGAGTTATTTCCAGCACGAGATCATCCTTATCGAGTATCGAATTATATTTGTCATGTTAACAATCTAAACTTTAGCGGGATTGACTTTCCTGTTACTGAGAATTTAATTCCAAAATTTTAAAACAAAACAATCTCCTTTCAATAGGAGGTATTAACGTGTTTGGTGTCGATGATGAATCACAAAAGATATATCCTCGATACATCAGCGATCGAGCATCACAAACAACAATAGATTTATTGTTTTATAAAATTCATTACGCGTGGATAAAATACTTTAACGGTCTAGTCGGAGGTCAGTACAACAAGCATAAAGAAAAGAAATATTTCTGTGTCAGATGCTTACATGGCTGCAAGTCTCAGCAAGCACTTGATCGACATCTCGAGTATTGCTCTGACGTGCAGTGGAAGATATTTCAATTTACAAACTACAGGCACAAAATGAAAGTGCCCTTTGATATTTACGCTGATTTTGAGTCTATTTTACGTCCAGTGCTAGGAACAAAAAATAACCCTGATAAATCTTCGACAAGACAAGTTCAAGAACATATTTCTTGTGGAGTAGCATATAAAGTTGTCTTTGCTGTTGGTAAGCGTTCATCAAAATCAATAATAAAAAAAAATTATCCTGGAGCGAATCCTGCTATTTGGCGTCTGAAAAATATTATCAGCGAAATCGATTTCATCCTGATGTTACTCGCTAAGACAACACCGATGAAACCGCTGACAAGAAAACAAGAAGCTGATTTTGATTCAGCAGAAATATGTCATATTTGTGAGCGGGCGCTTGAGCCTCAAGATCGTGTGAAATATCATTGTCATATTACTAGTAAGTATCGGGGTCCAACACATGACAAATGTAATTTAAAATTTACAGCACAAGATTTCGTTCCTGTTGTCTTTCACAATTTCAGAGGACATGATTCTCATATTATAGTTGAAGCGTTCGGCAATAAGGATATAATAAACCGTCTACAAACCAACAACAAGGATAAAATAAAATGTATACCAAATAACACTGAAAAGTATATGTCAGTGACACTCGGCAAGTTAAGATTTATTGATAGTTTGCAGCTTATGGCTGCATCGTTGGACGAGCTTGTGAAAGGCTGCGGTAAGTTTGATAATTTGACTGAACATTTCGGTGGTAAGTCAAGCTTGTTAACAAAGAAAAGGAATTTTTCCTTACGAGTATCTTGATGATTGGAGCAGATTTGATGAAACAAGTTTACCTGACAAAGATAAGTTTTATTCTCGGTTAAATCTTGAAAGTGTTAGTGATGATTATGCTTATGCTAAATCGATATGGGACTCGTTCGACTGTAAAAACTTCGGTGATTATCATGACTTGTATCTGATCTCAGATGTGTTGTTACTCGCAGATATATTTGAAAATTTCAGAGATGTTATCGCTGATAACTACGGACTCGACCCAGCTTGGTACTATTCTGCACTGGGACTAAGCTGGGACGCATTACTGAAACATAACAAAATACAACTAGAACTGTTAACAGACCAGGACATGTTCTGTTTCATAGAGCGGGGAATCAGAGGCGGAATAAGTGTCATAACAAAAAAAAATATGCGAAAGCTAATAATAAATATTTAGACGACTATGATAAGACATCAGGATCAAGTTTTATAACCTATCTCGATTCCAACAATCTTTATAACTGTGCCATGTCCAAGCCTATGCCATATGGTGGTTTCAAGTGAATCAGTGAAAAACAATTTTCGATGAAACGGATAAAATCGTAACAGACGATATCAGTTATTTTGTTGAAGTTGATCTTGACTATCCTGTTGAGCTTCATGATAAGCATAATGATTATCCATTTTGTCCAGAATCAATGCTAATCAACTACAGTTTATAATCAGAAAAGCAAGAAAATTATTCGCAGTGTAAATCTGTTGTTCATAAACTTGTTCTTCATCTGCGTGACAAACGGAGATACATTTTACAATATAAAAATCTGAAACAGGCACTTGATCGTGGGTTAGTGTTAAGAAAAGTTCATCGAGTTTTAAAATTTAATCTATCACGTTGGATGAAAGACTACATAGACGTTAATACTAGCCGAAGAGCATTTGCAAAAACAGAATTTGAGAAAAACTTTTTCAAACTAATGAACAACAGCGTCTTTGGTAAGACCATGGAAAATATCAGAAAGAGAATTAATGTTGAGATCGTTAATATCGTGGAACGTCGTAATAAACTTGTTGCATCTGATGATTTTGTTAGTATGAAAATATTTAATGAAAATCTAGTAGCCGTTCATAAAAGAAAGACAAACTTGAAGTTGAACAAGCCAGTTTATGTCGGTATGGCAGTACTTGATATATCGAAGAAGTTAATGTACTGGTTCCACTACGATTTTTTTTAAGGTTAAGTGGACTCATGCAGAGCTGTTATTTACAGACATTGACTCGCTTATGTACAAGATAGAATCTGATGATATTTATCAAGAGTTTTACGATAGCCGAGAATTATTTGATCTTACAGATTATCCAAAAAAGAGCGGATTTTACTGATAATGAAAAAGTAATTGGAAAGTTTAAGGATGAAACAAGTGTTGTTCCTATCGTCGAGTTTATCGGATTACGGATTACTAGCGGATAATAAAGTTAAAAAACGAGCCAAAGAAATCAATAGAAATGTAGTCGGTAAGGTGATAGGATTCAATAATTATAAGGCTGCGTTAGACGGATTTTCTGGTTATGTTGAGATGATGGCAGTAAGATCAAATTGTCATAAAATTGAGACTGATGTTATCATAAAATCTGATCTGTGTAATTTTGATGACAAAAGATACTGCTCTGATGGGATCAATACATTTGCGTTAGGATATAAAAAGTCTGCTGTTGACTTTAGCAAGGTGGATTGTTTAGATTGGTTATTACAGTAAATTTTGTGTGAATGTCAAAATAAGGAATAGTAAAATTTTGTGTGAAATATAAATAAAATCTGCGGTAGTCTTGTAAAGGGGGATTGTTTCTGAGCCAACCCTATTTTGTTTGACGACTATGATGATTTTCTTAATAGGTCCTCGAGTTAGGTAATCGACTAAGAAATCGATTTTGTTGCCTCAACAAAGTCGTTTTCGTATTTGTTTTGCTAGCTCGGAGTCTATGGGTAAGATCATCTGGTCGTCCTAGTACAAAATAGGGGTTTGGCTCAGAAATCCCTTATATAAGACTACTGCTTCCCGTGGGTCTGTGGTACTTGCTAGGGTTTCTTCAGGGTTCTTCCTTCACCAGTTATACTGGCCGCCATGTTAAGCCTATCTTGTGCTGAGAAATAGTTTTAAACCCAAAAGAATAACAACAAAAAACAATATTATTTCTATTATTTTTCTGTATTCATAATTGATTTGGTAAAAATTAAATTATTGTCATCTGAATATTTTAATTATTACTTTAAATGTAGTCAAAGCAACAACATTTTAGATGCTACTTAATTATGAATTTAATAAAAGTATTATACAGCCATTTTTATTCACACTGCTTTATTTTGGAATTCGTGGCACATAATTAAGAAATAAAACAATATCTACATTTTACTTACATTACATTTTATGATTCATACAATGTTTTCGCTGCAGTTTCATCCCCTTTTTTTAATTTTACTGTTTATAGTGGTTGGTATCTTGCACGTTGTAGACAGACTAGATGTTCCGACTTTTATTTCTACATGCCCCAGTGTCCGCGTCAAAACGAAGCACCTAATGGTGTGGGTTACATTGGGCTGGTCCATCTACTGAAAATAGCACTCAGGCCGTCGACGACTTTATTTTTCCAAACTACGAAAAGCTTAGGCTAACTAAACGAGATTTGCTTTGAAATTTGTATGGATTAATGGTATTAAATCCTCCTCAAGGCCGATTGCAACTGTGCCAAATAAATACTTGAAAAACCAGCAGGTGAGGTGCGATGCATACTAGACCGGAGGCAGACTATGCAAGTTTCCCTCGAGGGAATATACCCACCCCCCAACCCCAATTGTCCCAAGTTCAATATTGTCATTCAGAGCTAACGTGTTTTGAAATATTATAAACTATGTTGATGATAAAAGTGTAGCTTTCAACGTTTACAAAACGTTATAGAGTGTTAAAATTGGATGATCTGCAATGAAAACAGTGTTATGTAAAATGTCACTTAATTGCATGTTTTATAATTAAGCACTTTTGTTACTTCCCTTTAATCAGTCCGTTTACCGTATTAATAAGGAAGGAAAGGACCCACAAGTATCCGGCAGCCGCGGCCCTCCATGAGAACCAGGCCCCGCCAGGACCTGTCCTTTCCCAGAACCAATCTGAACGCCAGGAAAAACTACCATATATTCCGATTAGCAGAAACATGAATAATCAACCCAATGCAGCAATACAGATTCTTATCAGTTTAATAACTGAAATGTAGTCAGCACTTCAATAGAGGATCAGTGCCAGCAAGTTATCTTCCTCCCTCTTTAGAAATGTTTATGTATTTAATGATATGTAAATAGTTTTTGGGGGGTGGGGTTATAAGAAAAAAAAAATATTTCCTCTGGGTAATTGAGTTGCAAATGACTCGCCAATAATTAGCTCTTCTGTCACGGCGTGTGCATTCAAGGTTTGGAAATTATGTATAAATTTATGTATATGCTCAGCTACGTTATACAAGAAACCAGAAAGTGTATACACATGACCATGTGCATCAACTCTCAATGTAGATTCCCATTTTGGAATTAGTTCACCTCTTTTTTAAATATTGCCTATATTCATATGTGCCCATGAAATTAAAATACACGAATCACAAAGATAATTTATATTTCTTTTCAAGCACGAGAATACTTGTGTACCATTCTGACATGTTTACTGACGATAGGTAACTAAAAATAGAATGCAGCGAGAATCGTTCTCTGGTACTTTTGCCGTACTTAAAGAGCATCTACATCGACATAACCATAGTTCTTACCTCCACTCATGCTGATTGGAAAAAAGAACTTAAAAATTCATCAATTCTAAGGTAAACAAAAGATGTGAAACCTTTGAGACACATTGATATATGTGCAAGAATATCAAAGTATAAACTTAAGTTTAATCCCAGTAATTAAATTTATTAAATTTTCTTGATTTGTTTTTTGTTGTTTCATTTACAACGGGAACATATGCATAACCGCCTGGGAATAACACATGAATCTTCATCTTTGGATGATCATGAAAATACATTGTAAAATATATCCAATTTCTGACAACAGAATAGAGCCATTTTCAGATCTCATTTATTGCTATTACAATCATTGTTACTGTTATTATTATTATTATTATTATTATTATTACTTTATTATTATTGTTGTTGTTGTGGTTGTTGTTGTTGTCATTGATGATGCTACTGCTGCTGTTGTAGTATGACACACTTTAATCCCGGAATTTACCTATCTCCGAGATGTCAAATCGATGAGTTGTATATCGTACACAGAAATTATACATAGTTCATCATCATCATCGTCGTCGTCGTCGTCGTCGTCGTCGTCATCGTCATTTTATGAAATCACATGTGCTAGCTTTCGCGAGCGCGTCTTTAGGTGTAAAGAGGGAGAAATAGAGATTGAGATGATCTATACATTCGACCAGAAGCACAATTTGAGAAACAGTTATGGTTTCCCTCATACTACTATTCCTATCAATTGACTGTTTGAAGATGTATAAACAAACTTTGTCCTTGCACAGAACCCAGCATTGAAACAGACAGAACAAGTTCCTCGTGCTAAACTATAGTAACGTCCTTACTGAGAAACATAGTTTTAATTACATTTATTAAATATTCTTGGTCCGAAAGAAATATTTCTAAGGATAAGTTCGTGTTCCGACTCAGAACCACAGGATTCTCACGCCTTAGAGTCATATCCCCGTCCAGAACCAAGCTTATAAACAGATATTAGAGATTATACCTGGATATAGATAGTCATTTGCCCAGTCCGATTAAATCTTTTACGAAAACAGAGAGACCGCTCCTGTGGCTTAGTGGTTATAGCTCCGCCTCTGCTGAGTCATACCAAAGACTTATAAAAATGGTACTAACAGCTGCCTCGCTAGGCGCACAGCATTAGGAGATTTGTGTTAGGACTGGTCGGCCTGGTGTCAGGATAATGTGACTGGGTGGGACATCGTGCTACATGTCAGCGACATGATGCCTCAGTGCTAGACATCAATATAAACTGCCACACTGCAGACATCCTAGTGATATGACTGAAAAATTGTTGAAGCTGCGTTAAAAATCCAAATCACACACACACACACACACACACACACACACACACACACACACACACACACACACAGAGCGACTGAATGTCTACATTTACACTGCACGTACTAAAACACCTCAAGTTTACATCATTACAAAAGCCAATTATCTCTCCGCCCAGAACCAAATATGTCCTTCCTCAGAAACAAAGTTTAAAAGAGACTTATACGTCTACTGACGTCTAATATTCACAGACTGATCAATATATTTCTCCAGAAGCATGAGTTAAGAAACCGTTTTGATGCCACCCACTTAGATTCCGATCAATTCACACGTTGAAGATGTAAAACAATCTCCAACTCCAACAAACAACTTTGTCCCTGCACAGACCCAAGCATTAAAGCATACAGAACAAGTTGCTTGTGCTAACTTCAACAACGTTATTGTAGAGAAACAGACTTATAATGACATTTATTAAATGTTCTAGCACAAAATCAAGCAGCAAGAGGGGGTCAACCGACCTTAGGAGCGCCAGACATAGGTGGAAAAAATAACGCAAAAACATAATTACATGGACCCGTTGGAATGACCAACGAACAACAACATAAACTATATGCGACATATCGTGATGGGTTTTTTTTTATGAGCCATAAAATGTGAATATTTTTGTTAATAAAACATCAACATGAGTGACAAACAATTTGTATTATCCGCTCAACTAGCATTGTTATGTGTTCACTAAATAATAAACAATATTTTTATTGTTTGATCAAGTAGATTTGATGTAGCTGAGTTATATTTACCGTCTGCAACATTTTGAATTGATCTCGAATTAATATCGAAATACTTTCCTGCTGAGTACATCGAATTAAATCTGATTATTTCACCTGTATCTAGATTGATTGATTTAACTTGTCGCAGTATTTTTTTTTTTAATGTTTTCCAGTTTTTCCACGTTTATTATTTTCACTTTGCATGACAGCTTCTAGATTTTCAATACGATTGTCTGTTCTGATGGAATTGATATGATCAATCACAAAACCGTCCTTGATTACATCATTGAAACACTCAAATATGAACATATGTGCTAAATAGTTTTTTATTATTTCATTTAAAATATTGACACCAATAGTAAGATATCCATATTTGTTGATCCTACCGAGTGGGGTTTTTTTTGTATTTTTTTGTAATTTTTTTTTTTTTTTTTTTTTTTTTTTTTTTTTTTTTTTTTTTTTTTTTAATACAATTTCGTATAACTCCAGTTCGATTGCACTCGTATTTGGTGAACACTGGATTTTTCTAAACTCGTCACTGTCTTGGTCAACAGAATCACTGTCTTGGTCAACTGAATCACTGTCTTGGTCAACTGAATCACTGACTTGTTCAACGGATTTCTCACTGTTTTGGTTAACTGAATCACTAACTTGTTCAACAGATTTCTAACTTAATTAATTTTTTGTTACATAACGGTCAATAAAATCTTGCTCATTTTTTATTTTTACATCATCGGAAGCATCTGTTATCTTAAATACTGTTTAAGCAATATGTATTTTTTCCTCCGCACACTACACATAACTGGGTCTTATCTTGAACCCCAACTCCACAAACCAAGCAGGGTCTCGGGCCAGTGTTTTCTCGTCGAATACTATATGTATGAATTGCACAATACTCACCACGGCAGGGCTTTTCACACGATGTTGCTGATCCAACCATCAACCATTTACACGTGTTTTTGTTTGAGACGTTTATATAACATCAAATATTGTTTAATAAAAAAAGTTCATTTGAAGGAATTCTAACTGTATAGCATGGGCCAGTGAGACAAAGCTAGATTACTACAGAAACAATATCAGGATCTCACAGGGAACAAAATTTTATTACCAAAATCGAAAACAGATTTAAATCTCATCAAAAATACACAAGATCACTAGAAGCAACACAAGATGAGTTTGTAAGGTTGTCTGCGATTGAGCCATCAACATCAAGATTTGATTTTGACAGATTAACCAAATATAAGAAACAAATACCATTTGAGTTACAGTTGCATGATTTTATCAAACATGCAAAGAATGAGTTTTACAACGATGGTGCTGTTCATGTTTGGTCGACGTTTAAAACAGATGGTGATGGAATATTTTTAGATTCAACAATTAATCAAAATTTTGCTCATAAAATAATACAGCATCTGCAGGAAAAGAAGAAGTATTTTTTTTTCAGGGTAAAATTTAAAGCTGAGCGACAAACACCAGATGGATCACAGTGGATCATACGTGATAAACTGGATCCGGTAAAACAATCAAGATCACCATCAGTAGTCATAATGGACAAAAATACCAAACCAGGAACATTTATCGGGATAGACAACACCTACTAAAAGAACGCTTATACTGCTACAGCTGTTGTTTACGCAATTTGTCACATGAATGAACCAAGTATAGCTGTTCTTCCTCCGATGAAAACAGACTCACTAAATTGTGTTGCTCAACGTGTCAGAGATCATTTTGCAAACTCAAAACGAGAAAACGGACTTACAGAATCAAGAATAAAAAAAATTAATAACTGGGGAAAACTCTCTTATTAACGGAGCTAAAATAAATGATGTTGCCAAACTTGAAACAACATTGAAGTTTCCGATAATTATAAAACAATCACAAACGAGCTTTTGAACAATTCCGGTAAATATTGTAGTAAGGGTGCTCCAATACTTTTATATGATCATAATTTACATGCTTGGACCGACTCGGTGAAAAAATTTCCAAGAGAGAGAATAATACGATTTTACCACGTGACATTTACGAAGAAATCAACATAAGTAAGCTTGACCCTGCATCAGTCTGGCTGTTTCACGGAGATGACTGAGTCAGATGAATCAATATTTGATCAGTTTCGCTCTAACAAAATATGAAACACATTTTGGTAAAATATAACAGAGACAACAATGAATTACTCAAAAGGTGTTTTACGGCGTCGTCTGTTGTTGTGCATATAACCCAACAAAACATTTCATGCCGACCAACTCCAAAAGAATTTCTCGATGATGTTATCACAATCTTGTGTCGAATTTGGTCATGGCGGTCTTTGGAACACAAAATATAACATGTTCAACATGATTTCTGTTGACCATGTCGCTGCTTATCTGGCGACTTTTCTTGGACTTGGCGAGTGTCATGGTTGTTTTAAACGATTCGGGCACCCAACACATAAAATGACACGAGTTGCAATAAACGGGCCGCTATAAAATATCGATCTTACTGGATTTGACGAGATTGAATTATTCGGGTTTTCAGCGAGTATTCATTCGGTTATACCAATTTGGTTTAGTAGACATTTTAATAAACAAGATACTAGTGTCAATCTCAACGACTGTTGCTCAAAAAATCGGCGTGGTTGGACTCCAATAATGTTATTACGATATATGTTAGACATTAAAATTTTTAAGTCGTTAACGGGAACCTCTGCGATAATTTCGTACAAACAACAAAAACAAGTTTGGTTATCACAAGACAACAAAGATATTTGCAGACAAATTAATGGTAAATTTACTCAGTGTTCATCACGTCTTTGTACAAGATTAATCATGGATCTAGCAGAATTAGATTTTGTCATCAAGGGCACAGCGCCAAAAGGTATATTGGTGTCACATAGAAATGCAACAATACGAGATGGAATAATTATTGGCATGATCATTAGCTACTGCGACAGCAATTATCCTCAGTTTACTCATTTGAGATCGTTAATGCTCGCCTACTCATCAGTAAACCCATTGTCGATGATTAATAGATTTCTTAATGACGTTGTCAGAGTTGCCACGGATTCTTTTCATAGCAGTCGTTAAATGGACCTGCTTTAGCCATTTATCGAACAAGACACCAGCGGTGTCAACTGGGGTTCATGGCGAATAAAACACGAACAAATACGTAAATATTCAGAATCGGCTGACGTTAAAACACCAGATATTTATCATCGCAACGATAATCTATCGCAGATTTCATCGGTTCCGTCAGAAAACGATCCAGTCACGAGACATCGTACGGTCTATCTGAATGGTCCAGGTGGTTCTGGTAAAACAACACATGCGATAGAATTATTTAAAAGCTCTGACATGATTGTGTTGACGCCAACTCACCGGCTTCCAGAGAGGTGAGACAACATGGTGTCAGCACATGCACGTATCATAGTTTCTTCAGATCGCGATGTGATGCATGGACCCCCGAACGAATGTGTGAGAAATATATCCCGAGAATAATTATCTGGGATGAAATTTGTACAGTATCCAAAGAAACATTACAGATATTTTCTGATTGGTTATTAACAAAATCTACTGGAATTATCATGTGTGGCGATCATGGACAGCCTCCGCCGCTTACAGTTGAATCACCACACGAATGGTTGATCAACTATGTTAACTACTATGAATAAGTTTTGTACGACCATCGATCACAGGATGAACAACTACGACAACTGAAATCGTTCATCAGATTACAGCCTGAAAAAATTCAGTGTGAAATAATGCGTACCTTAATTTCAGAGACTCCAATGTCCGATTTCTGGAATTTATGGCGCTCTAATAACCTAATAGTTATATCCAGGAAATCCGTCCGTGATTCACTTCAGCGTAAATTATTTGAGCTTCACAAGGAAAAATTTCTTGATCAACTAGTTCCATTATGTTAGCGACCAACAAAATACACCCGACAAAATATACTCGTTGAGATTCCTGGAACCAGCATGAGACAAAAACACATTCTTAATGTTATCGTCGAGGTTCCAGTAGAGGCTGTACAACAGGCATTGACGGCGTCGGAGACGCAAGCGGCAGTCGCTCCACTACAGCAGCCAAACCAATCGTGCTGGAATCTGGGATATGCAATAACAATCCATTCGTCTCAGGGATTAACAATATCAGATACCACTATCTGGATTGTCGATGATGGCATCGAATGGTCAAATTTAGTTTATCTGGCTGTGTCTAGATTAACAAAAATATCTCAGTTATACAGGGTTGTCTACGTGTTGGAGTTCCAGCAGAAGTGGCTCTGCCACCGCCGCCGTCACAAACAACAACAGCGTCACCAGGAATTATCAACGCAGTGAAGAAAAAAATTGACAAATTATGTGAGAGATGAAAAAAATTTAGCCAGTCATGATTCTGAAACAACGATAAAATAATCACTGCACCTGCTGTAACACAATAATGTTGTAGCAATATTTTCCTAATGAAGTACGACAATTAACGTGGACAGAATCAATATTAGTCTCGGCCATATAAGCGAAAATGTCTCTCTGACGTGTTTTGAATGTAACAGGCATAGCTTCGTTCCTCAGCGCGTGTGACTCTTGTTAGCGTTATTTCTTGGCGCGTGGGGGGACACCGTATCCAACCTGGTGGTAACTGGGTGTTTTCAGGAATTACCTGTAATTGTTCACGCACAAATCCACGTTGAGGCGCTGTTGAATCTAGTCCAAAGATTGGTGGCTGCGTAGTAGATCTTACCACGCTGGAAATTTGTATATGTTGTCACACTCCACACGGAATCAGTTGCTTTTGTTGCACCACCCTCAAGTTCACCAGGTTCATATAAATACCCCACTGTTACTTTACTACTCAACACTGGTTGTTGTAGCTTATCTTGTGATTTTCGTCGTGGTGTGTGTTTTTTCGCATTTGCATCGGCAGGTTTGATGTTAATTCCACTCGTGACCTCCTTGTTTAACGCGGCCAAAACATGAGGTATTCTCGCAAACCATTCACGAGATCTGTCCTGAACGTGCAGTAATTCTTGGGCATATTGATGTCCAAAGAGTCGCTGTGCAAGTGGTTGATTAAATCGTTCAATGATTGCCTGATCGCGATGTCTCGCCGTGTGTCCACGTCTGATTTTATCGTGTTGTTGCTGCATCAACGTTGTTACTGCACCGAGAAATTCTTTGCCAGGATCAACCTGTAGCAATTGTGGCCGGCGCAGGCCGACATGCGGCTGGGGCCACGTTGATAAATTCGTTCAAACACCTCTACGACCTCAGTTGCTATTTTTGACGATAACGGTTCAGACTCTTTGTATCTGCTTGCAACGTCTATGACCATCAACGCGTATTTGCATGTGCATAGAGTGTGTGCGTCATGTGGTAAAAACAAGATATCTGCCTGATGAACTTCGTTGGATGTGCTGACATCAAAATGTCCAATGCTGAATTGTTCTGGGGCGTGGAAGATAAATTTGCCATATGGCCTGTCGTGACAACCAATCTGCGGCTACAGCTCGTGTGACACCTGATGAATCACGAGTTTTGTAATTGTTGCCTCACCTGTCCAGTATCTGACTGGACTAAAATAAATCGACCCATTATTTAATTGTTGGAGTTTAATTACCTGCAACGGCCGAGGAAGATTTTATTGAATTTATCACAGATATCAATGAAGCGCCCTCCGTTGAGTATCTTAATGGGATATCAACAATCTAGTGGTTTACGATGATGTCATGCATGACAAACAAGCAAATCCAGCCAGAATAATTTCACGGGGCAGACATAAAAAACATGTCATTTACATCGCTCAGCGTTATGCTTAAATTCCCAAAGTGATCAGAGATAATTGTAATCTTTTGGTTATTTTTAACGGGTTTGATACACATACGCTTCGAAATAATTATCAGACTCGATGTCCTAGCGACATGGACATAGACAAATTTAAAGATTTTTTTTACACATGCTCGGAAAACACCGCATGGATTCATCACAATACGTTTACACGATCCAGCAACACGTTATCGAATTGGTCTAGATAAAATCTTTTATTAAAGACATGCATTTGTTCTATAATGAGCCAGAAAAGCATCAATGAGATGAGCTCTAGGATCGAACAATTGCAGCTAGATGGTCTCGCGGTTCAACTGGATGTTGAAAAAAAATCAACGACGATTTTGAGATGATACAGCAGCAACGTGAAGATGGCAGATATACACTAGCGCTAGAGTATAGATTTATCAAATCACTCCAAAACAAAATGAAATTATCGTTGGCGGATTACACGAACAACATGAAACAGCTAAATTTGTTCTATTGGCAACCGCCATTAAGAGAATACGATCAAATTTGTCTCGACAATATGAAACTCAAGCGGCTGTGA
Source organism: Megalonaias nervosa (assembly GCA_016617855.1). Lineage (NCBI taxonomy): Eukaryota > Metazoa > Mollusca > Bivalvia > Unionida > Unionidae > Megalonaias > Megalonaias nervosa. The sequence goes on along the minus strand of JAECUM010029218.1, from coordinate 6,566 downwards.
GTGCACGTGCGAGACAACTAAAGCAACTTGTATTGGAATATATTAAGATTCCCGCAGAATCCGTCAAGAAGGAATAGCCAAAAGAACAAAACAAAATTGACAACAAAAAAATTAACGACAAAGAAATGTAATTTTTGTTGTTTTTGTTTTGTCATTGGCCGAGAGAGGCCGTTCATCGTGGGTTGTTTCACGGTGGACCATATCATAATTTGTCACGCACATACGAACTAACAGTCAATTCTGCACCACGTGTGTCCAATAAATTACTGTCTTGGTCGGTTAGACTAAAACGTATTCATGACAGCGATGGATTATGACATCGTAAATAAACAGGATTAACAGACACCAACACAATCAAATGACCCGGCGGACTTCCGGAGAAAAAATGTAAAGAACATATCCTGCTGGGTCTGCCCTTGTAATGGTTGCTACGGTCAACTGCGTCACAGGTTAAATTTACAGAAATCGTTGATGTGATATTGACAATACCCGGCGACACATGATGACCCCATGTCATGTCGGAGAATATCTGGAGGATCCCGTATCTTCTCCCATGCGGCATAGATCTTCGGAAAATATTCATCAATTATATCACTGAGATCTTGTTGCATATTATCCGCGCGACCGAGGTAGTTTGAACGTAGGCAATTGGGCTTCGGTAATCATAAAATAATCGAGAAATCTGGTTTTGTATTTTCTCACTTCTAATGCTATCGCATCATCACTCGTGTGAATTGTTGATTGGAATAGGAGTTTTTGAAAGAGTTCTGCATCAGATTTTGCTCTCCTGCCCTGATGATTCTGAGTCTAAGAGCATCATTTGGATATTCAACTATATACTGCTTAAAGAGTTTTCTCAGATCTTCTTGCATTTTTTATATTCCTGCACTATTTTGTCTTCAAGGTCTTCGGTAGAAACTCCACCCTGTCTGCGCAGTTCCTCTTTTGCTTGTGAATCCGATTCTGTAAACTTTACATCATTAAAGAATATATTCAAGTGTTTTCTACCATCAACAGGAAATGGTATAACTTCTCCATTGGTTTCCCGCATAGCTTTACATCGTTAAAGAATATCTTCAAGTGTTTTCTACCATCAACAGAAAATGATATAACTTCTCCATTGGTTTTCCGCATAGTTTCTAAAGCCCATCATTGTTTATGATTCCAATACTCTACAAAATATCTTAGCTGTTGTTTGTTTGTCAAATAATCAGATTGCGCTGGACGTGGTGGTCCAGTATAAATCATAGCTTTCAGAGGCCATCCCAGCACGGTTCTGATCAACGATTTGTATATGTCAACGGCGTAATATGGCGTCGATATTTCTATGGCGGTGCTCAGCGTTGGCCCGTGTAAATTGATAGCGATCTTTGATTCTTTTTCTGTTATTGATTTGATTCTACGTTTAAGTTAATCGTTGATTTGTTCGATTTCATATGATCCTGTTGGGATGGTAACGACCTCCCAGATTGTGGCTTGCCCACCAGCTGCATCAGCTGCGGTTTTATAAGAGAATACCAGTGAATTATTGGTGTCCAATCTACCAAATGAATTTTCTCTGATATATGGCCAACTATAATAAAGTAGTAATTGTGCCAGTGCGATTTCAAGTGACTGACCAGTAGGGGCTCTTATCGGAGTTGAGAAATGAATTCTGGCCGTGTTGATGTTGTTGATAGCTTTGTGGTCGTCGGCGGTGTTGTATTAGCAATGATCTGTTCCAGCCGTGTGGTTATTTCTCCAGTCATTATTAATCTATACGGTGGATTCTAAACGTGGCTCTGGCAACGTCGGCAACGGTATATTTGCGTTCTTGTGATACCGATAATAAGTATCCCTAATTGTGTGCAATTCATTATCTGAGATTGCATCGTCGTTTAACCCCACTGACAGTATCAATGATATATTTATGCACCCATATGTCGCATATCAATGATATATTTATGCACGCATATGTCGTGGTATCACGTGCGTCGCTGATAACGTACCAATTAATGTCGTTGTTTCAGCGACCAGAGAGGTAACCGCGTATACAATATTGTCGATGACAATGATTCGTCTGCAACATTTTTTTTTTTGCTTTATCAAATGCTCATCGATGAGTTCTTCCAGCGATGCCTTCCACGCACATGCTTGATTATACCAAAAAGATTGTATGGGATTCATTATGTGTTATACTAAGTAATCAATTAAGATATCTTTGCGACTAATTCCAGACACCACCAGTAATCCACTGAGTCTAAGGTATTATCCTCTGATTCCAATATGAATATTGCCTCATTTTTCTGTTCTATCACTAATGTCATAGTTCCGGAAGAAGAACGTTGGGCGCCATGACGCGAAAGAAAGAATGGAGCTATACTAAATTGCATAGCGCTAAACATGGATAACCTGTACACCACAGTAACCTCAGAGCGATGTCTGATGGATTTGTTATGTTTTGTCCTTGTTCCTGATCCAGACGCCACTGTGTATACCATGTTGATGAGCAGAGTTGTGTGAATTACGCCATTGGCAATCTTTTTCATTTTTTCTAATTCAGCCTTTATCGAATTCATTCTAGAGTTGATGTTGGTGGGCTCATTGTTAATAATTTCAACTGTTGTTTCAACGTTGACTAGATCAACAAGTTGTGTATCAATTTCAGCGAACTTAATCTCGATAACATTCGGAACCCCTCAAAAATCATTAATGGCTTTATTTATGTTTCTACGAAAATTTGCAAACGCAGTTATATGATTATTATACTCGATTCTGAATACGGCCAATCCTTCGCTGATTGTTATTAAAGATTTCTTCATTGCGACGTCGTTGTTGTCCACGTATCTCTGCGTTGTAGCGTCATTGTCCGATGCTGGTTCTTTCAAATTAGCGATACTATTTCCGCCCATGTTGAGTTCACCAGTAATTGTATCGCCGGCTTTATCAACACGTCTACTGATCTCAGTTCTGATCGTTGTGTTGTTGTTGTCCACGTATGTCTTTGTTGTAGCGTCATTGTCTAATGCTGGTTCTTTTAAATTAGCAACACTGTTTCCGCTCATGATGAGTTTACCAGTGATTTTGTCGCCGGGTTTAGCAACACGTCTATTGAGATCATTGGATAATCGTGAGTGATACGCCTGAGTCTTTTATTTCTTCCGTCCGCGGTAAATACCATGATGTTACTGTTGGTCGCACCTGGGACTCGCAGGATAATATCGACCCATTTGATATTGCTCGTCTTTAACCGCCCATGCTGATCCTGAAAAATAACAACCTCATCTGGGTCAATCTCAGCGAGACGCAAAAGATCAGCAAGTTCATCTCGTGTCGCATATTTGGATATATCAATGTCGCCCTGGGGTTCGCCTTTAGCAGATCTTCCGTAAATATCTTCCATTATAAACTATTAACTTGTTTAAAAAGACGTGCGGTATACTCATGCACGACTTTATGAGGCGGTGCTGATGACTTTGACACGGCGTTAAGTACCACAAGCAAATCTGGACCGCATATTGGTGGATCCGTTATTGTCTGTGTTAGTAATGTTGAATACCAGATTGGTATGTCACCGTATAAGCCACTATATCGTACAAATTCTTTTGGTGGAACCAATCCATACGAATCAAAATAAACAACTCCACGTGGATCAATCGCGTATGCAACCCAATGAGTACCAGGGGGGAACTTCCATCGAGATTAATGATACCGGTTTAAACTGGACATGGGAAGTTTTAGCGAAACGTACCCGGCAGACTTTAGACCTTGACCATACCGCGTTCTTGGTAATCTTAGACCGAGTCCCTTTTTTGAGGCGTTTATACCCTGTCCTGTTGCTTTTTTCAGTGCCATACCGGCAGCTGTTCCAACGGCACCAAGTGCAGCTGCTTTTTCATCAGCTGGGGCAGCTGCTACAATTAGAGCTGGTAACGCCGCTAGAAACGGAAATATACCGCCGGTTTTTGTTGTGTCGCTGATCGCATTCAGAAAGATCAAGTCGACCGCCAGTTTGTGATTTCTTGGAGTCATCATTGTGTTTGAGTTGACGTTCAGTCAACGATAATTTATTTGGGCCATGCAACGCTGCTGCTTTCAGAGTTATTTTTGCCCCAGAATTCTTCTTCGATGCAGATTGAAGTTTTTTTAATCTGATCAGGTGTCAGAGTAATACTGAGTGATGATATAACATCATGAATGATCTAATTACATGTTCGGAAAACACTTACATGTTTTCTACTGGTGCATCAATGACTCTCAACACCTTCAAGCAACATTGTTGTATCTGACAATATAACAGCGACTGCTCTGTAACCACCAGGACCAACAGGTATATCATTAACAGTTCCTCGCACGTGAATATCAACGACAGATTGTCTGAACAAATCCATATGTTCCAGTGAGAACTAATAGATTGGATACAGCGTTGAGAAATCACTCTGAGATATCTGCAAACCAGAATCAACATTCTGATCACGCCCCATAATATTCTCATCAAACTATTATATGCACGCGCTATGTTGTTTTGCTCCAAATTCAGCATTATGTCCTCGCATGGTTCCTGATGTCCATTTATTCTCAGAGAAATCGTAGACAGCTAATCTATCAAACACCATCGGGTTTTTTTCTTGATTTTCTAATCTTGTGTTACCTTGAAGCGCAACGAATATATGTCGTGGTGCTGAAATTCCCTGTTGAGATTATATCTGCAATGCAAATGAATTTGCTGTGCTTGTAACTGAGTCTGTGGTCATTGTCAGCCACGACAACGTTGACTTGCCGCCGTTATTCATGAACGATAACAACCGAGTTTTTTCTGTGAGCGATGAAGTCATTACTGGCATCCACAACGCAAGTTTTGTTAGTATTACTTTACCTTCAGTTGCAATATTATCTCGCCAGATTGCATCGTTGTCAGTGGACTTTCTGACTAACTCAGCTAAATGTTTGGCTCCAAAGATAACCTTTCTAACATGTCTGCAGAATCCAAAGATATGCGACAACGGTATCACACAGCCGAATCTACCTTGAGCATCAATTTGTGATCGTCGTACCGCAAATCCCAAGTTAAATTCTGGATTAGTTCTATAGACTACCGGGTTTACAACAGCGTCGACGCCGCCGGCGAAGTTTCTTGGTCGTCTTATGTCATACTATGTATAGTTAGGATGGTCAGTAATATCCTTTGAGATCATCATTGATGGACAAGCAGACCTTAAATAATCATCGGAATATCTTGGCAAGACCAAGTATCATCGTAGCAACATCGACGTCATTGTAGCATACTTCGATATGTCTACTATCAATCATTTACACGGCACTTTTAAATAACGTCATAACACCATTATTAACGAATCCACACTGGTCATCTGCAGCGTATGGATTGTTGTTTTCTCTCAAAAATATACCCATAACTTCAATAAATGCCTGGGCGGGCAAGAAATACCTGGATATATCTTGGACTTGTAGTTCGATTCGCCCACATTTGTTTGGTTCTCGTGCTTCATAAGAATAATACTGATTATCACGCACATACTCATCCTTAAGTACTGGTGCGTCCATGTCAAATGCTGGATCAGATACACGTTTGAACATTTTTATTATATTCGCAGCTGTCTAAAACGTTTTTGTTTTTTTTGTTTTTTTCTATTTCGTTGGATGCTTGTTTTGTCAGTGACGGCACTCCAGCTAAATCTTTCAACCGCTCATTTGCAGCTAGATTTATTATTTTACTGGTATTTGGTGGCATCACTTCGGTGCTGGGCAGTTTTACTGGAATGCTTACTTCGGTGCTGGGCAGGTTAACTGTTTGTGGTTTTCGTCGTACTAACCGTGCTAGTCTGTCTTTGACAGCAGAAAATGCTTTACCAGCAAGATTACTGTAGCGGAATATTCCCTTGGCTACACTATCCCGAGTCTCGCTATCGCGGGTTCTTTAGGATAGGTCTTGTATTTGGAGTGATACCCCGCTGAATCTGTCTGAGGACTGGTGCTCCATAATGTAACAGATTTCTACCCCAGCGGGATACCGTCTTATTGGCTTCTTGTCGCCGACTGTGTCACAGTCTTGGTCGCAGTAGCCGACATGGTCGCGGTCGCCGACTGTGTCGTAGAACGTGTCGCAGGGTCGCCGATTGGTCTTCCTTTGGTCGCCGACATGGTCGCAGAGTCACCGACTGGGTCGCCGACTTGTCGCAGGGTCGCCGACTGATCCTCTGGTCGCCGACTTGGTCGCAGAGTCGCGTCGTAGTCCGATCGAGATCGACAGAGAGAAACGACAGAGCGAAATGATGAAATAAGAGTTATCCTCAGTCCAACTGTGTATTACCGCAAGATCTCTGCGTTTCTTGGACGAGCCTTGTAGCGCCGGTCTTTTGGTCGACGAAAGACCTGGTCCCTACTCTTTTCCGATTCCCTGGCCTGGCTCTCTCCTGTCCAACGAAATACTACCAAATGTGCTTACTCTGGCAGGGTGGTTATATTGTTACACTGCATGGGACGTCTTCACACTATACCACTTCTTAACACACCACCATAGCAGCCACAGTTTGCCCATATATATATATATATATATATATATATATATA